>KK120794.1:566389-576768 GCA_000611955.2 Stegodyphus mimosarum
CATTCAAAGAGACTTTGGATGTGTTCTTGGGGTACAGCAGATCAAGCAGCTTCCACACGTTGCCAAAGTTGATCTGATGTGGCAGCTTGGGATGTCGTCTGGGTCAATCGTTCAGCAACCACGGACCACATGTTTTCTATCGGCGAAAGATCCGGAGAGCGAGCCGGCCAGTTAAGCAATTCTATCTGGCGATTGGCGAAGAACCCTTGAATAACGCATGCCACGTGCGGTCGCGCATTATCCTGTTGAAATATGGCTGTGGGCAAGCCCTGAAAGTAAGGAAAGACAACTGGCTCCAACACCTCGGAGATGTAGCTCTGGCTGTTTAAAGTACCGGCAATGCGTACTAGAGCAGTGCGAGAGTGATAACCAATACCGCCCCATACCATAATACCCGGTATAGGACCAGTGTGGCGGTGCATAACGCAGCTGTTCAGCATCCTCTCTCCACGGTGTCTCCAGACTCGAATCCGACCATCGTGGTGTTGCAGACAGAAGCGTGGACTCTCAGTAAAGACAATTTCATTCCATTCTGCCGTCCACATCCCTCTTTCATCGCCGAATGGTACGCGCAGACACTGGAAAATGCGTTACAGACTGAATGTGCTGTGCTATAGTTCGTGATGTGACTGGGCGATCCGTCACTGCCATGCGCACAATGTTCCTGTCATCACGTGAAGTGGTGCACTGAGGTGGATGCGATCGAACCCGCCGGTCAGTCGTGCCCTCTTGCATCCAACGGTCACATATTCGCATTACAGTTGTTTGGTTTTGTCCAACACGGCTACCGATTTCCCTGAAAACTAATCCACACTCTCGGTAGGCCACTATTCTTCCTCTGTCGAACTCGGATACTTGATCAAACGATGATCGCTGTTTACTACGAGACATAATTGATCGGTTTTTTTTTTGAAAAAACCACAAGAAAAACACAATTACCGAACTTGAAATCGTCGAAAACTCCAAGCCTTAAATAGCCCTTTGAAGTGGCGCCACATGCGCGCGTGATGTGCGTCTGCGCTGAAATTCTAATCATTTGCATATCTCACTTCCGCTAATGCATGTTGTAAATTTCATGTTATTTGCATGCTTCCTTCAGGGCATTTACAGTGGCCATTAGTGTATATAATTAAATCTTTATGAGTTTTGAATTCTCCTTTTACAACGCTGTATGTAATTTAAACTTGATTACTTAGGCCAACTCAACTAATATCATAGAACTGACGATTTCTCTGTCGTGTTTTCCAGTCCTGGAATTTCTTTAACTGATCTACGTTTATTGCGATTTTCTGCCTCCTGTTATCCTGTATAATTACCTCAATCTCTTTCATATTTACGACAAGAAATAGTCCCACAAATTTTGAACTAAATTTACTTACACCTGCTTTCTGTGCAGATGACAACATGTTATTCATCCTTCAGACTTTCTATATAACATCCGCCGCCTGCTTAATTTTCCTATCAGCCTGCTTATTATACAACTTTTATTTTCACTCATGTTTTTCTGCATTTTTAACTGCTTCATCGATTAATTTTTCACTTTCTTGTACGAAGTAAAGGAAGTATTGCAATCGCGAAATATTTCTGGTATCATATTTTAACGAAAATATAAATTTTGACAGCTTTCGAATGCATTTGAATGTTTTTACGCGATGATGTTTTTACGCGATGATATTTAATGTTTTTACGCAATATCTCTAGTACGGACAGAATAAAGGACTCTTTTTTCCAAAACGGTTTATAAAATGGATTTAAAATAGGATTCAGAAGAGACTTTTTTCGTGATGTCTGTACGTACGTACGATTGTATCTCGCATATCTCAAAATAGAACATTGAAATTTTGTATGTGGGACTTCTATAAAATCTAGTTGTGCACCTAGCTTTTAATTTGCAATCGGCCGCCACCAAACGTATATGCAAGTAAGATATGTAAGATAAAAATTATGTAAATCTCAAAATTATAATGTAAACTAGCAATAGCCCTTAATGTCCCCTCTCTATTCTAAAAATAGAAATAACTTTTCTCGACTGCATCATTTCTAGATCAATCTGTGTCACACGACTTGCATAACACTGATGACGTAGCTAATTAAGAACCGGTGCTCAAAATTTCGAGAACTGAAATTTACTCGAATAAGCGACTTAAACGAAATCTTCTCTGAATAGACTGCCGTATTGGAATCCTGCGCGCTTGGCTTCTACCTCTCTTACCTTACTTTTTTTATGGCCTACGTTCAAATTTAAGGTTATAATCTTTCAAATTTAGTGTCTATTATGTCATCCTGGGTGCTAAAATCTTTATATTTTTTAGCTTTGCCAAAGCCGCATGGTCTGTAAATATTTTTACGGGGTTTTCCGAAAAACATAACTTGGATTTTTCAACTACATATACACACGCTAGTACTTCTCTCTCCGTTACTGAATAATTACTTACTGTTTGACGTGATGCCCTTCTGTAATATGCTATCTAATGCCCTTCGTGCATCAGTATTGAATAATCCAAGGCATAAGTATAGATTTCTAATGGCTTATTTCAGACAAGAACCTTTAACACGGGAGAGGAGACCAAAGCTTCTTTAAAGGTTTCAAATGGGCCCGTTTGCCTCTTCTGTCTGTTTGAATCTGGCCTTTTCTCTCTTTATCTGTAACAGGGATTCACAACGCTAGAAAGACTATTTATGAATGTTCTGCAATACGAACACAATCCAAGAAATAAAACTAATTTTTTGGCAGAGTTGGCGTTTGGAAATTATTAACCACAAGAATTTTTGATTTATCGGTTTTGTTCCTTCTTGCGTTATCTTAAATAAGTACAAAATATCCCAAGCATCTTATTCTTGCATATAATAATATTCTTAATTTAATATTCTCAAGTATATTAATTCTTTGGAAGCTAATTTACATTTTTCGATATTTACTTTTAATCTTGCATCTTTTAATACTGAAAACATTTCTCGGAGATTTTAACGTGTTCTTTCAATGACTCCGATGTTACTATAATGGCATCCAAACAAATAAAAGAATTTTTAGCGAATGTTGGCCTGAATGTGATATTCATAGCACCCTGAAATGTTGCTGGACTTCTGCTTAAACTGAATGGCACCCGAATTGCCACAAGTGCCTGATTTTGCAACAAAATCTATCTTACCCACATCCTCGATTTTAATTGCCATTTGGAAATAACTTGATGTCAAAACTAATGCTGTCATATATTTTTTACTTTTTTTCCTAATTATCTCTTTTATAATCAGCAAGGGATAAACCGGGTATTTTGTAATTTTGTTTAGTTTTCTGTAGTCTACTTCGAACCAAGCACTATAATCCGTTACCGGATAATCATTCTTAATTCTACGCAGTACTACGGAACTCTCGTATATTGACTTTATATTGAAACGTTTATTTTATTTTCCAACATGTTTCATTATGTTCGTCTATAATTTTTCCTTTATGGCATCATATCCACACGAATATAATGCCATAAAGGACCATGTAGGTTTTGACCCACATGATGTATTTTCTCCTGTACCGTCTATTTTATCCATAGTAGATATGTATAAATTGTATAATTCTACCAGGTATGTATGTCTAGATTGTATAATATTTATACGTATCAACATGGTATAGGATTTATTTGGTATAGGATCTACATGGTTTATTAGGTTTTGACCTATATGATCTATTTTCTCCTATAACAATGTCCTTACTTATTATGTCAGTGAAATCAGATTTGTCACTAAAACGTTCAGCATACTCATTAATAGTACCCATTATGTCTTTCTTGTCGCTTTCCCCCAACAGATTTAACTTAACGTTTGGCAAAGGGACCATCTCATTCCTTACCTCCGTCATCTCTAATGTTACAAAATTTTCACTAAATCCAGCTTAGATTCTTGAGATTTAACTTTCTGTACAATGTCGACTGCCAAAATTACATTTATTGAAAATCCTTTTTAACGCTAAAAAGAACTTTTCCTGCATTTCGTTTCTACTTTCACAAATGATGTTAAGTTTCCCAAGATTTCCCATTCAGTACTTTGCGAGACCACCACTTCCATTCCCGCCACTTTAAGTGTCTTACATTTTGGAGAATACAGTCGATTTCGGTTAATCGGACCACATCGGGAAGCGATCGTTTTGGTCCTAATAAACGGCTGGTCCGATTACACGAACATGTCCTATGTTGTTAGACGGGACGTGCTATATGTAGCAAGAAGTAAATGTACATGTAAATGATGTACTAAGATGTAATTATGATCTTTATTGTACGGTACACACGTAATGGCGAACATACATCTACAAACAAGAACTACAGTCGAACTTTTTTCATTGAGAAAATTAATTTAGAAACAAATTCTAAGAAACGATCTCCACGATATTCAGCACGCGAAGCACAACAAAAGCAAGGTCTTACCAAGTTCCAGTCAACATTTGAAGAACTTATCCAAAGTGATCTGACGCGTTCTCTTGAAGAATTGCATATGAACGAAATCGCCACAAACATTTAACACAGCAATGGGACTGCCTTCATTTCCCTCCTGCATGAAATATCAACGCAAAGTTTCAATGCATTCCCTCGCATTATGTGTTGACACTTGCACCAATTTATTAGCGACATCATCATCATCATCACTTTCTTGGTCTTCCGATGCTATCTTGTGTTTTGCTGCAACTCGAGCAACGATTGCAGCGTCGTAATCTTCATTTTCATCGTAGCATTAAAGCCCGTTGCCGATGGATAAAAATTCTTCGCAGTTTTGTACCTTTTGAAGTTTCACATGTGCGTCATCATTTTCACTTTCAATGACCATGTCCACATCCATTTCCAAAACCAAGTGCTTAAAGCCACACTGAGAAAAACAGTTCTGAATTGTCGCACTGCTCACTTTTCGCCAGCTGTCGGCCACAAATGCAACTGCTTGTAAGATGTTGACCTTTGTACTGACTTCGCTGGCTTTTGACGATGAGGTCAGCAAACTTTCTTCAATTGCTTCAAGGATATAATTAACTAACTTTGCACGATAAAGGGTCTTCAAATTTTTGATGATGCCCATATCCATTGGCTGGACCAAAGCTGTGGTCATGGGAGGTACAAATTCCAGTTGGATGTTCTTCAAGCAATCTAAATGGGGATGTGCTGCCCAATTGTGAATTGGAAGCAGCACTTTTCTCGACTGGCGTCGTAGCTCTCTGTCCCAAACTTTCAGCCATTCTTTAAAAAGTTCAGAGGTCATCCACGCATTTCTGTTCGTACGATGCACAACTGGTAAACTGTCCATCCCAAGTCCTTTAAAGCAGTGAGGCTTAGCGCTTTTTCCTATAACCAAAAGCTTCCTCTTGTCCGTTCCTGACATGTTTGAGCAGCACAAAAGAGTTACGCGATCTATCTCTTTTTGGAGCCAGAGAGTGAAACATGTTTGTAATTTAATGAACACCCCGGTATAGCACGATAATACAACCCAGTTTCATCAGCATTGTAGATGTCATCTGCTGAAAAATTTCAAGAAGCTCGGGCAGTTTTGTTGATTTCCATTCTACAGCAACTGCACTATCAGTGCTTTCTTTCTCGCCATGTGCTTTCTTGAATTTTATGTCATGTCTAGATTTCCATAGAGACCGTAACTTTAAAGTCATCGTAGCCCAGCTTTTTAGCGAGTTCTTCTGCTTTGCATTTTAACATTGGGCCGCTTACTCGCCCAGCTCGCCCAGTAACAATGGCAAACCATTCATTAAAAGCCTCATCGACGTCTGGATGCTTGCCTTCACGCTTCTGTTTTTTGAAAGCTCCTCCTCATCCTTCACATTGTGCCCATTCTTCTCGCAGCTCATTCTCTTATTTTATCAAGGGCGAAATTGTAGCCTTTGCATATCCGGCAATTTCCACCAAACGACGCTGACTAGTGTTTCGTGGTTGTTGCTTGATCTTATCCAGGAAACCAATTTTTTCAGCTAACGTCAAGTCCCGTCGTGATATTTTGGCAGGGGAGACAAGACACGCGCACAGTTCACTGACTAAAGTGGTCCGAAGAAACGTTTCGAGGTCAAGATGTTGAGGTCAAGAGGGAACTAAAATGCTCGCCCTTCAAAGCTTTGGCACTAAAATCATCCCAAAAAGGTGCTGAAATGATAGCTTTCTCGTGTAAATTTAATCATAATTGACAAGCGGGAATTCCTTTCAGGTGGAGCTGGACACTCTAATGGTCATTTCCTCGAAAACTGGAGACGTAGTGGAACCAACAACCTTGCTGGCGGCTACTGGTGGCTCTGTTTTAAGAAAGGCTAAGGAAAATGGTGCCCGTGTTCACCTCCCACTGATTTTGCTCTTGTCATGCACTTTAAGGAATTCCTGATCTTTGATAAAGCATTCTCCTCTGGAGCGCAGCTACAAATTCTCCCATATGTCGCGGACCACCTGTACATCCGCTGTACGCGGCCGACTTGTGGCTTCTGTTTCTTATTCGCTTTCACGTTTTTTGGTCCGATTAAATGGAATTTTGATCCAAATAAGCGAATAATATTAGGCTTATGTACACAGAATTTGTTTCGGTTCTTTAGGATTCGGTTTCCGGTGTTCCAATTAACCGGATTCGACTGTACTTACAGAAAAATTGAGAGGAAATAAAAATTTCTTACTTCCCGAACCAAATAAAATTCTTGCCGATATGTTGTTGTTCAATAATATGTGTAAATAAGGAAGTTTCAAATTTTTCATAACACCTGTATATACTTAAAAACATTTTTCACAAGCTATAGACGTTTGATTTCTGCCCCCCCTACACTATCCTTTTCTGTCGCTATTTTTTGGGGGCTGAGGAGGTGAGCGGCCATTGCTTTAGATATAAGAGTAATATTCGAAAGCAGATCATAAACGCTGAAACAAGTATTTAAAATGGCAGTAAAGGCTGGACTGGCTGAGAAGCTTACTGAAATGGAACTTCAATCAGGAATGGAAATTCTGAAGATGATGTATCGCAGGAACAAAAACACACTTGCATTCCTAACATAAGCAAAAAGGCAACAATATTCAAAGATAAATGTATCACAAAATTCCAAAAACTATTTTTAATGAAATCTGTAAATTTTCAGCAAATGCTTTAGCAGTAAATTATTACAAGTACGAGATTTGGGACTAGATTTCTTTACAGAAATCTCTAAATTTGGGTTTTAAATGGTATTTTTACGTTTTAGGAAACTTAACCCTTAAATGCATGTAGTTACCATTTGGCAACATACGCATATTTAATCATGTAAATCAAATCAAAACACAAATTTTAGTTTACTGCATAGTAAAACCAATTGGATAATGCTGTTTATAGTTTTGAAAGTTTCAGTGTGGTGGCACGACTAATGGTGTAACGGTCATTATTGGTGAGTTGATGTGTAGGGTGTTGAATTCATTTGTGTTTACGAATTTTTCATTTTGTGTTTGTTGTTATTTTGACGTATTCAACGTTTTAAAATCGTTTGAACAAGTTTATATGGTATGTATTTTTACATAAAATCGTTATTAAACATTTGCCTGTCATACTTTTTTTTTGTAAAAGTGTAGAGACGTTAGGTACTTTTTGAAAGCAGGACAGATGAAAAATGAGCAGTGCCCTCGCCGGGACTCGAACCACAGACTTCTCGAATACGCTCCGAGCGTGCTGACCACTACACCACGAAGGCATGCTAAGAAGGCGGAAGAAATACCTCATATACTTCCCCTTTTAAAAGGCGACTGGGGATTAGAGGACCCAATCGCCAAATCCTGGTGATGGAAAATCATCATCCACCACCTTTTTTGTTCGGGCGCCAATATAAATTTATTAGGTTATTTGCGATGTCAGGTAGCTGAAGTAATGAGCAATGCCCTCGCTGGGACTCGAACCACGGACCTCTCGAATACGCGTCGTGTGTGCTGACTACTCCACCACGAAGGCATGCTAATTAGGGGAGGGAGAAATACCTTATAAAGTTAACAATATTTTTTCAAAAATTGGAATAAAAACTTAGTTTAGATTTTTTTCAGTATTTTCCCTATTTTATTTGATATCAATTCTAAAGCATTTTTGACTTTAAAAATAAAATTTCATGCATTTAAGAGTTAAGAAATATGTGGTAAGAAATATTAAAATCTATATATTTGTCTGTAATTACGTAAAACATACTTTTGTTCATGATAGAATGTATCATGTTAAGATTACATTCTAATAAAATTTCGTAATTGTATGGATATACATTTATAGTTATTTGAGTCATAAAATTCAGAGTTTTCAGGTCCTAAGCACATTTAATATTATTTAAATTCTTCATTCATTGTATTATATATAAAAATAAGAAGCTATTATTAATGTTTTAAGTTTAAAAAAAATCATTATGCATATAGTGCATATTTGTTCGATGTGCGTAGGCCTATCAGTTATATGCAATTTAAAATGTGTAAAAAGCAATTAAATTTTGTGGAAGAAATTGTGGAAGAACTGTGAAAGCTGATTGTAAAAGAAAAATTTCAGTTATGTTGCTTTCAAGTTCTCCTTGAATAAACAGCCATTTTTAATTAACATTACACTAAACTAATTCCATTATCTATTAAAAAATAATTATAATGAACCGTGTAGTGGTGACTATAATCAAACCAAATACGCCATACATATATTTTAATATAAATTAAGTTTACTTAGACGATTGCGAAGCATTTAATTTGCAATCAGATATATTAATAAGAAATTACGCCGAACAAAAGGGAAAACAAATAAAATGAAAGAGACGTATCGCTTGCATTTTGTAGATTTCCCTGTTAATTGCTCATAAGCAGATAACAATTGAAACAGCCGATAGAAATTACCAACTAATTCTGTTTCAACAGGTATTATGGGAATCTGTTTTCGTAAACGGCGACTCAACGTTTCCAAAAAATATCTCGGATGTCAGAATCTTACTTGAATCGCGGCAGAAGATTTATGATAATCTAAATCCGCAGGAGAAGAAAGTAACATTATAACTATAAAATATCTCTACCTGACTTTTTTCGTTTATAAAAAAGAAAAGAAGTATCTTCCGAAGCTGAACGTAAGCTAATAAAATTCTGGATTTCAAGACCTTAAATGTTACTATCGATATCTTTTTAGGAACAGAAGGAATTATTAAATGGCGTTCTTTGGAATTTCAAGGCCGTCACTTGTTCTTTCATCAGAACTTCAGCGTATCTTTTTCTTCGGTACGTCTACTCGCAAGGCATAATAACTGGAAATAGGTGCAACTCAACATCGCATTCCATTTCAATCCGGTAACAAATATGCACTGATGTCGTCGTAATTTTTGTTTCATTTATATTTTAAGGGTAAGAAAAACACAGAAACAAATGATGCATCCCATAAATCATTTTTCGCCCCCCACTTCACTCATTATAGCGTTGAAACTACGGAAATAAAATCAGAAACATTTTCAGTGGCGTTTTCATCTTCATGAACTACTGTTGCTTGGATAAATACGATTAATATTTATCTTATTTAATAAATATTCTTCGTAAAGGGAGATACAAATATCGTTTATGACAATCGTTTAGCTTCGAGTGTTAAACTTTCTTAACTAAGTAAAATATGTGACATAAAAATAACCGAGGAGATAAAGAAAAATTTGGTAAGCGGTAATTATGCCAAATAAATATCATATAGAATAATTTGGCCTGTGGAAATACGTGAATTTATCTGCATTTTAAATCATTAGAAGTTTTATTATGTATAAATATGGGAGAAAAACATCCAGAAAAAAGGTTTAGCGTTCCTCAAACTCTTTTTGTCTAAAGTAAATGTCGAGGACCCTAGTGAACTGCTGAGTGACGAGAAGGGCTAAAAATACCCTTAATTTTACTCAAAATAAGAGGAAGAGTTGGCTTCTTTCTCGGGCTTACAAGAAAGCCTCCACTCGGTTTTAAACTCAGAATAAGAAATAAGAACTAAATTAGAATTAAAAGAAACTTAGCCGAAGCTAACACAAGTATCTAAAGTAGTTGGTCCTGAATTTAAATTAGCCGGCGAATATCCAAAAGCACGTAATATACGGCATACCGTAACAGCTTCAAGAGAGATTTAGCCCGAAGGCAAACACGCGTTTGAACTTTCCTTAAATACTACTGCTAACTCATTTGGATTCAACGCGATTCTAAAAACTCATTCTGGTAGGGAGTTGTAAGTGGAAATAAGAATTGATAGGAAAGCACTTTGAAATTAAAACAACTGCCTAAGGTTTATCCTAAGTTTATTAACAGTTATTTTAAGTTTTGTACCTTTCCTATCTTATGCTAATTTCGGCTTACAATTTCCTGCCAGAATGTAATTTCAGAAACTCAGTAAATGCAAATGAGAAAGAGTACTATTTAAGTCGATACTTCACCGACTTC
>KK120795.1:0-16857 GCA_000611955.2 Stegodyphus mimosarum
TTGTTAACTTTTTTACGACTTGTGCATTCAATATATTACGAACCCGTACGCACGTAACAGTATTGTACCTTACAGCTTGATTTAAAATTCCTCGGCATCAGACTTTGCTGAATAATATTTAAATTCTGTTTAACTTATTTTAACATATCGCATTGTGTATTTTATTTCTCAGTACTGTTTATATATATTTGTATACCCTTAAAAATACATAAAAGATTTACAAATTTCATGTTTTTATTGTTTGTGCGTATCATATTAAAAGAGTTAGTTAGTTATACGTTCGATAGTTCCTGAAATACTTTAATTTCCTCCACATTCATTAACCTTTTAACCAACTCAATCTTTGGAGCTTGAAACAACTATTACCTTGCTAGAGAGCATTCCCATCTATAAATATTCCATTAACTTATAAGCTCCGCACGTGAATAATAATTATTCGAAATGATTCCAATTATAGTTAATTGAATTACACCCGGCGACACATTCTGTCAACGTCTGCATGCTACCATGACCCTGAAATCCAGTTCATCGATAGAAGCCGTAATCAAATATTTGCAGACATTCCTTGTTTTTCCATTCATTTCACTCTGATATGTCTGATTCGGCCTTTGCCCTGCCGCAAATAAGTAATCTACCGAAGAACATCTGCCTGTAATTATCACGGGGATAAAACATGCGCATGTATAAATAAATTCTGCTCTAATTGAACTTGTTCATTATTTCCCGCCTTCCTTGGCGAAAGATATAATTTAAATAGAATTGCATTACGAACTGAAATGCTGCCGCAATTAACTTGTCAAAGCAGGATCGAACGTCTCGAAGAAAGAATTTCGGGAAAGTATTATATAATCATACCTATTTATTTCATTTTACAGATACGTAATGTTTACTTTGGAGTCGGATTTATAAGGTGAACTTTTTCAAAATGTATTAGAGTTACATTCTTCTGTGGATCATTCAAGCTCCTTAAGCGACTGGCAAAGCAAAGACTTGTATATTCGGTAAGATCATGCGAGGAACAAGATTATCGTTCATATTATAACTATGAGAAAAGTCGTATCTTTATCACGGACGCGTTGTTGTCAGTCACGTAAAAACGCTCGAAAAATCCATTCACTCCATGGGTCTTGTCTTTTAACATTAATAGTATAATTATCTAAGAGACTGACAATTAAAAATATGTTGTTGATTAACTATTTTTTATTATCCTAATTGATAAGGTAATAATAATATTGATAATTGTTATTGTTGATTTCCTTAATTGATAATTCAAAATTTATTGCTGATCGGTAAATCTTAAGCTTTTTTCGAGAGACAAACTACCAGAAGTTTGGATTCATGCCTTTAGATCACCTGTGTCTTCTAATTAATGCTATCATAACTAATTATAATACATCAATTAATGATGATATGAAATATTTATATAACTTCAATAGTGAAAATCCTTAGATGGAAATTTTGTCGTGGACCATTAGTGGCTCAAGAGACACGAGCGTGTTATATTTCATTTGTATTAAAGCCTCGGTTGTCTGATTGTCAGTTACCGGAACGATAGTTTTCCGAACTCTTTGAATTTCGTTTGGCAAGGTACAGCCGAAGATTTCCGGAAGACTTTGTAAGAAGTACAGAAGTGGGAAGCGAAACTGAAAAAGACTGAATTATGTATGATTGTGAATAGTTGCACTTTACATAAAGTTTGCAGTCTGTACTATAGATGAATTAGATAACAATAAAGCCTAAATCTTTTCCCATGAAATGAAAAATTAAAGAAATTGGTTTTCTTGGAATAGTAAGATGCTTGAGTAGAATATAAATTTGCCTTTTAGTGTGAATATTGGCATCTGTTTTTGAACTAGAGAGTGGAATCATTTGAGCATAAATGCGCTTAGGCGTGTATGGCTCTAATTTGGGAACGCGAAACATTATTGAAACTGCTTCGACTGGACTGCGGAAAAGACGCGAGGGTTTATCTACTTGAGGCGATGCTCACGTGGAGTAAGTTTTTACGGAAATTGGCTCGTATACATACTACACATCGGGAAATCTTTTAGCGTCTCGCTTTAACAAATGGTTAATGTTTCACTTGTACGCAACAGACATTTTTTTTTTATATTAGCGCACGCTAACCTTAATCGTTTGGCGACGAATACAAACTTCAGCCATGTATAGTCAATCAACTATACTGAACGTGTTAACGACGAAGAATTTAACAAAAATTTCTTTCCATATGAAAAAAAAAAAAAAAAAAAAAAAAAAAAAATTAAAAAAAAAAAAAAAAAAAAAAAAAAAATCAAGTTCTATTCACAAACCAAAAGATAACATTTAGTACTATTTAAATTAAGAATCACTGATTTGTTATTCAGGTAAATTTTAGGTATATCTGAGATTTTATTTACTCAGCACTTAGATAAACCTTAAGCATATGCGGAAATGGACATTCTCTTTTCACTCGTGTTTGGGCTTTTGAATAGCTTTATATTCGTATTGTAGGTTTCTGGGAGGTGCAATATGAAATGAACTTATCCTTATTTCACATTTATTTCCTTATGCATCTTTGTTTGATATTTCATCCCATATATACTGTATCATAAAAGTTTCGCTTTCCAAATTTATCCTAATTCATACTTTCCATGAAGAGGCATCTCTCATCTTAGGTAGCTAATTCTTGCGTACCTTGCCATAACAATTAATTTAACACCTATAAGAACAAATGTTCATTTGATAACGCAAAGGTACACAGGACCGTGTATGCATTTTTAATGTATTTTACTGTTTAAAAATCATCGAAAGACAATAAAAAAATTAAAGAACATTTAAATTAACAAACAAAGATTATTAAACATGACTGATAATAAATGTATTACAATTTTAAAACTTTTACAAAAGCAGAAAACTTGTTACCAAACATTGACATGTTATTATACTGGTATAAAGTTAAGTTCACAGACTCCTTCAGTTTCTTTGCTCAGCTAGTGTTGCTAAAATCAGAACATAAAAATGCCTATTGGTCAAATTAAGCGATATGTATTCATAAGTGTTAACCTTATTTCACATTTATTTCCTAATGTATTTTTGTTTGATATTTCATCCCGTATTTACTGTCATCATAAAAGTTCCTCTTTCATATTTTTTTTACTGGGCATCGTTATAAAAGCATTCTCTGTACCCGCCTTTTTTATTTTTATTTTTTTATTTTATTTATTATTATTATTAAATATATATTTTTTTTAATTTTCAGTCACGAAAAAACTATGAGTTTCGTGCTCTCTTGATCTGTAATGACAGAGGCCTCCCCTTATATTGGACACAGTCTTAATGTAGTATTTTTTTAATCCTAAGATTATGTTGGATTTCATGTATTCTTCAAAATCGATTCAAAATAATTCCATTCAGAAAGTGTTTAATAAAAATAGCTTTAGTGATTGCGTAAAAATTAGAATTATTTAGAAAACTGAAATAGTTGTAATCTCTAAAACTTTAAATGGTTTCGTTTTAAGATGTCATTGCATTTGTCATTGTTTCGCTTGTTAGTAAATAAATAAAATAATTTCCTGTTTATGTAACATTTATTATAGCATTTTCATCATTATCACAAAATCTGTGCGACCGAAGTTAGAATAACACAAAACTCAGTTTGGAAGTGCCTGTAATTTATATGTCATTCATCCTTGCATAGCATTGTAACAGACTGGAGAAACAGCAGGAGGTTCTCCGCAAGAATGAAATTCGAAGAACAAACAATGGATTCTCTGTATATTATATTTTTTTCATCACGTTGTTTAAAGAAAGATGGCCTACGTAATTCATTGCGATAATCCGAAGACGCTTTGTGGTGACAAGACTGTTATAAGCCATCGATGGCTGTAGTGATGAAATGTCATTGTCATGTTGTGCCTAAGGCTGTACAGACCCTTTTACTTTGTAAACTTATTTTATTACCGCGATACTTACGAAATTACGCTGCTTACTTTATGAAATTTTCGTATTTGGAGCAATAATCACGGCGTCAAAAATACTGGATAAGGTGCTATCATGGTACATTTAAGGCTTAAAACATATTTACTGCGTTTAAATTCATTGAAGACTTTTAAAATTTAAATCCAGCGTAATATTTTTTGCTTCTTCAAGTCTGTAACATTTTTACATGCAGAGGATATCTGACATTGAGAATATGAATTTATTAGGGTCGTGCCGTGGCTTAAAACGAAAAAAGGAGAAAGCTTTATTGTCGTAGATAAATATATTTAAATACCAATTAAAGAAATTTTGCTTTCAAAAAAATGACGAACAATAATTTTAGGTACAAATGAGAGCAAAATACGAGGCTCTAAATCGGAAAATATGACTATGTGTATGTACCTTTCTGTAAACCATAAGGTTCGAAAATTTTAATTCAAGTTGTTAAAACTGTAGGCTAAAGTAGGCGAAATATCCCTAGCCTAGGTAAATCCACTAAATATGTGATAGCTTGCAAGAACAAAGAAGCGTTGCCAAAGAAGTAATTATGTTTACTAAGCCAACCTCGTACAGCAAGTAATGAATATGTGTATTCAACGATGAATAAATAGGTTAATTTTAATACATTTCCTTCGTGTTATTTTTTAAAATTATATCGGAGAGAATATTCAGTTCTAAGTACTTAGCTGCTTGTGCTTTATTTTCACCAATAAAATAAACGTTATTTTCGCATTTATTTATTTATTTATTTTTTTTACTAGCTCTAGTTCAAAGTACTTCTGTGGGTAGCGACTTGGCGACGAAACAGAACTTCATTTTGGGCTGACCTCGTGAATCCAGTTTCAAAAATTCCAAATATTTATATATATATATTTTTTTTTTCTGAATTTTAATTACAGTATGATTCAAATACTGCATTTATTTTCGTACTTACCCGAAGAACTCGCGGTCCGTAGAAGAATCGTAAGTCAAAAATAATTAAAGTGTAAAGAAATAAAAATTGAAATTAAAAAAATCTGAAAGGGTTCAGATTTTAACGATCGCCCAAAAGATATTTTTTACGCTCTGGCTAAGTGCGCAGTCTACCAGTAAGCTGCTGCACTCACTCCTGCTAACCCGTTTCTTTTTGCCATTTTAGCTTTATTATTAAACATAATTTTCTTCGCACTTACACCATATACAATTCAAGAGCAAAATTACAAAAATTTTAAAAGCAGCATATGTTTAGAATTCCCGATGCAGTGTTAAATATGGGCTTACACTTTTGTATTTTTTTGGTATTTTCTCAGCTCATGATAAGAATATTCAGTTTTATTAGTAAGCTGGCTAACAAAAATTTTTTTGTTGTCTCTTTAATATTAACTTTATTTATTAAGTACCGTGTTCTTCACAATTTAGGCCACAAAAAATTCAATTCAACCACAAAATGACAAGATATTGTAAAACAGTATATCTTTGGAATTTGCGATATACAATAAGCGCGCTGGGGATAAAAGTGTTTTATTGAGAAAGAATGAAAAAGCATGAATTTAAAGACAATTCCTCATCTTAAGGTGAAGGATTATTTAAAACTTCAACTATTTTAATTAACTGCCCTTCGGGAATCCTGCGCTTGAAGTATTTTTAACAGTCTTTATATAATATATAAACATGTATTCATTTTTGTTTTCGCTTGCTATGGAGAAAAGTTCTTTTTCATTAATATGCAACCTTAAATTGCCAGAATCCCACGTATACTAAATAATTTCCTTTGAGCTGAGATTAATTGCACCACGATGGACCTTAACCGCCGCGAACTTCGCTCTTTGTTTGCTTCTTTATGGAGATTTACTTTGTCGGGTCAGCATTCCGTAAAAGGGTGGGGATCCAGCCGTTTGACCTTTCCGTCCCTTCATGCACCTGGTACTTTCATTGCTTAATTTCAAGCCGTTAGCCCCTACCGGGCAACTCAGAGAAAAGTGCTCCTGCTGGCATGGTTGTGGTACCATTATTTAAAAGGGATTCGGGTTTTGGTCTTGGATTGCGTACGAGTAGTCCTAGTTCACTGTTGGAAACTTTGATACGTTTATGCAAAAGTGAGTGGGTCTTCATTGTTGGTTTTAAAAAATGTTGCAAAATGCTATTTTGTTTCTTATTTTTGGATTTCATTTTAATGAAATTTCGTAATTAAATTTGCTCCAGATGTACGCCGATGCATTAAGTTATGAATAATCAGTTTTCAACATTTATTGAATCTTTAAGGTTGTAGTAATTAATGAGAAAATTTAATTTTCCAGAAAGTGCTTTATGCTATAAAGTACTTTTTGTATTACTATGATAGTAATACAAAAAATGCTTTTAAGTGACCGCTTTTAGGTATTATTATGATTATAAATGAACTAATGATCATAAAGAAATATCAAAAGCAAAAATGCTCTTAGGATTCCATACATGTTACTATGAAAGCTGCTGATATTTTGGAAAGAAGACTCCTTTACAGTGGCTTCAAATTCCGAATCAATGTACATTTTGCGTGTTACAGGATTTTCGAATATTACCTCAATAGCACACAAGCTGAATAGCTGAGTATCACAGCTCACTTCCGGGCCCGAGTGGAACCATAATTTTTACCGGGTTTCTCTCCCGGCTTGTTATAGTGTTTAAGCTTAAGCGTAACCTGAGTACAATCTAATTTCAAACTTTAAAAGGAATGTCATAATATAAAATTTTAAACTAGACAAAAAGTGAAAGATTTTTCTTCCCTTCTGCTCCTGAAGGAAAGAGATCTGTATCTGATCGCTTTTCAGTTGAATAGAGATTTATTCAAAATCTATGTGAAACTTACTTCGCTTTTCTGCCTAATTTTAAAGAAACTAACATTCTTTAGATTCTCACCTCCACCACAAAGGCTGTTCTTCCAACAAATTTGTGTAGGAGAGAAAATAATACAATGTTCTTGTAAAAATCTGCAAACAGAATAATGCGGTCACCTAAAGCAGGGTAATCCTTGAGATCTTAGCGGTAGTTTGGTTTCATGTGATGACGACAAAAGCCTCGAAGGCTGTCTGCCTAAGGGAAGGGATGCCTTCGTGGAGGACTTTCTAAGGGAATGGCTGGTATACTCGTTGAACATGGAGAAAACCACGAAATCTCTTATGCAGCCAGCCATTTTGCGGAATTCGAACCTCGGACCGAACTACCAGTGTTCAGCGACTTTACCGCGCGGCCGCTAGTGGACCCAGTAGTTTATAGTCGATATAATTTAAAAACATTCATTATTTGACAACAGCAGTGTATCGTTCTTGTGTATTTGTATTTTGGTGTACTGGATCCAGGATGTAGTATGCCCGAGTAGCGTAAATCCTGCTTCTTGCAGTAATCCGCTGTGCATTGTTTTGTAGAAATTTAAATATATAGATCGTAGAAGTTCGATCTCGGTACAAGAATTATGACATCAAAGTGCTGGTTGTGATGTCGACTTCCTTTACCTTGAGTTCGGTTAAGACATTTTTATTTTAGTCACTAATTAATTAAAAACATAGGTTAATTAATAACAGCTGTTGCGATTTGCTCTTCACTCTTTCGTGTATTCTTATTTTGTAATTTTTATCGGAATAACAATGAATTGTTATGTCTCCGAATACTTATATTTTATGATGTACTTAACGATTGTTGAAAAATATTTTTCTCTAACCTTGCAAATTCCCTCAGTTAAGTCATTCCCTGTGATACCATCGTTATTAAAGTTTATCCAGAAAAGAATAGACTATGACGCTGACATCCGTTGTGAGATTTTGCTCTGTTGATAAATTCCTCCCTTTTCTTCCTTTTACATTCTTCAAACTTGTGGCCCAAAATGTTTTACATTACCATCATGGAACCCGCGAATTCACTATGCTGCTTCATAAAGCTGTATTTACCGGTTGGTCCTTACGAACCCCTTTGCATCTGTTATAGTAATTTGGGAACAGAAGGCACTCACAGAGTGAAAGCACCCGCCTGTGTATGTTTTTGCAGCTTCCCGTTTTCGTGCAATATTTATACAAAATAACGTGTAACAGATTAAGGAGGTCGCGGTCTTTATCTTTATTGAACATGAAGCTGCGTGTAGTAAAACTTATTCGACTGTATTACTCTGTGTTTGGCGCTGAAAAATATATGTTAATAGATCCTCTAATGGACCGGTGTTTTCGAATGCCTATTCTGAGAGACACAGGACACGATGCAGGAATTCAGACAGTAATTTTAAGGTGACTTTTAGATTGAAAAGACAATTGCAGCTTTAGGTAAGACTCGCATGTTTCAAAGATAAGCTATATTTATGTTGTGCCCAAACAACCACTTGTCTTATAATAAACAAACTCAAATTTTGGCCGAACCGCCTAAGGTGTTGATTTCTGTACATCCACAGAGTTAAGAGTGCTGCGAAAAAAGGAAAAAAAAAAAAAAAAATCAGTGTTCAAGAGCATTGTCTTTAAACAATTGTTTGAAAAGCTCAAATGCACATGTTAAAATAAAATAATAATAATAATAAATAAATAAATATTAAAAAAACGGAAAATTAAAATGCTATAGTAAAATGGATAAGACCATAGCCATCTTCAATCACTTCCCGTTGCCCGATATATGGCCAATGAGCTGTGTCGTTTTATGCCATTCATTTTAAGATCATGGGCACTTCTGCGGGTAATTTCCCGATTCGCCCTTTTCCGTTTCATCCTCTTTTGAACACGTCATTTCTGAGACATATATTTGTTGAGAACCAACCATTATGTGACAGTCACCCATCGGCTTGTTACTTCTTACGATCTGATCAAGTACACAAATTGCTGTGAAGTAATTTTTGAACAATACACAACCTTAAAATGAAATTCCATTTTCAATCACATGTCAATATTTTAGATTTGCCTCTTGGTATTTTTACACATGTCTCTTTAAAACGTGATCATGAATGAATGGAAACCTGAATTTAATGAAACTATACGTGGTCATCCAGCTCTAACATTCGAAAGTAAATCGCAAACTTTAAAAAAAAATATTGTAAAATAAATTGTCGAAAGCAAATGGTTAATTAATATTAAAAATCGAAGGCTAAGGCAGATGAAAGTAAGTGTTAACGATTAATTTTAACTGATTAAAGCGGGTGCTCGCTGCCTCATAAAATGACTCGAAAAATGGCTGAAACGAGAAAAAGGCGAAACTTCATTACATTTAATAGAGGATGAATCGGCTGTGGGCTCTTCTTAGCGGTTTTTCATCGCTGGAAATAATTTCTTCAATCATTTCATTGCTGTTTAATTGAATTAAGGCCAGCTTTTCTAGCGGCCGCGGTATGCGTAGACTATATTCGTTTCCCATGTATCACTTGTTCTGTTAAGGGAAGGCGAACCTTAATCTATGTGATAATCAACGTTCATTAATATTAACTCTAAACCTAAAGTGGACTCCAGAATATCTCCTTTATATTTGCTTATCAGATGACTAAGCAAATGCGAAAGAGAGTAATAATAATCAAGTATAGAAAGGTATTTACCTCTGTACGTATGAACCTTTTTTTTAACTATTATTATTAATGTTAATGTGCACAAACTCTTCTTCCAAAACAATGCAATGCTTTCCATTCAAAAGAAAACCTGTAGTGTTTTCTGGAGCGATACACGCGATTTAGCCCAATTCAATATGTAATCTTCGTGATCAGTATTGAGTGTATAGAAGAATAAAACTTATGTGTAAAAGGAATATTTACTGCTCTCAGTGGCCGCAGTGAAGATATTGCTATGCTAATGATCTCATATCTTCGGTGTCAAACAGTCGATGTACTACAAGGTTTTCTTTTGTGTGACATCATTGGCGCCTAGTTTGCTAAAAATTACTCCCTTTGCGGCTCCTTGCTCCTGCAAGTAAGTGCCGTTAGTGTTGGGAAGAACCTAATCCTATCTACTAACCTTGGTTTCAATTATGTCCTTTGTCTTCCAGCAGTACTAATTTGCTTAAAGTTTACTCTTAGCAAGAGAGTGACAACCAGGCCCTGATTATAATTTAAGCCATAAGATTGGGCCTAAAGCCGCAGATTTCAAGGGACTCTCCAAACCATCATGTTTTCCTCTTTCACAAAATAAGGCACCCTGAAAGCCCCATACTGTCTTAATCAGACATGATCGTTTGCTGAGTGAAAATTCTGTAGAACTCCTTCGCCCCTTCTCGAAACTGGCCTTGTGTTGTCCACCTATGCTTTAACAGTGGTACAAATGTAAGCAAGGCAACGCTTCAGCAACTGTAAATAAGGCTTAGGAGACGGGATTACTCTGCAACATCTAACTCATTCCTTGTCAACTTACGTGGAGTTAACCATACAGAAGTTCTGTTATATCCTTAAAGGGGCTCAGTGTCAAGAATAATGCAGCAACATTTATAATTTAAATAATTACACTTAAGTAATATTAAATTTAAATAATTTTTTCAAATATTAACGTATTCGTGCATAATTGCTAGCACGCCTTTAAATGGTATTCAATTCATCTTACTTGAAAGTGCTGTTTAAATTTAAAGTATATTTCCGAGAGTTCTGCATTCCATGTTCGGAAAGCAGTGTGCAAGGATTTTATAATCATCTAATTCAGTTATTAAAAACAGCCAAATCTTTAGCAATGTGGCAATTATTTTAATAGTTAGTAAGACTGATGATAATTTTTGTTCTTCATCAAATACTGTATCTTGAATTAATTGGCTAATATCATAGCATTGATAGTCAAATCGATGGTTAAATTTGGATACAAGAATGCTCGATCTCCGAATTAACTGATCTAGGAAGTAACTATTTTTATCTAATGCATAGCTGTAACATAATCTGCCCATGTATGCAGTATATTATTATTACTTTGATCTTGAGACGAAAAAACGAATTTGTTATCAACATGCTTACTAGCTGTCTACGTCTTATAAAGTGCCTATATTATTAAAATTATACGTGAAAATGTTTAGCATATTGTAATTTTAAATTCAAATTAATTGCTGAAAGTTTTCTTGTTGAAAAATTTCTCTTCCAAGAATCGTTTGAATAAATTTTCGTCTTTCTTTATGTGATTGGCTTAAGCAGGATATTAACACACCCTTGTCTATGTACAGAAAAGAATATTCGAAATTTAGCTTTTTTTGCTGAATCATGCCTATTCTGTGATTCACGATTCATAGAACTTCAGGCATAAGTAAAAGGATGCAAAATACCTTTCTCATGTTTTTTCTATCCTTATTCTATTTCTTTTCTTAAAATGCAGCTAAACGTTGTCGGTAAAAACTAAAGACTGTCTTCCAGGTAAAGTCCAAAATAAAGTCATATATTTAAAGTTATGTTGAGTCAAAAGTTCACGGACAGAATATATTTAGCCCAGACATTGCTTTGCATTGTATTCTTGAAGTATGCAACTTCAGGTGTCTTTATGGTCCTACCTGTCACTTCTTCTTTCACAGTTAAGTTATGAAGTAGTTATTTAATGAGTTAGTCATTCAAAATCACTAGGAAATGGGTAGTTTACGCCTTCGTTTTCGGAAGTAAAAATGTCAGGTGCTGAAATATATACATTGGACGTGCCTTTGCATAAATGTCATGCTGTTGCAGTGAATATACAGACAAATAAATTGTTAAGTTGGAGGAGTGAGGTGACAAAAACTCTATCACTTACTTTTTATTTCACGCCTTTGTACAATAACAATAATTCTCAAAAAATGATTTCTGTATTTCAGACGGTAATGTAAAAGTTGATGGGAAATAAATATACTGAGCATATGAAGGATGAAATACTTACATCAATAAATATTAATTAACTTCGTAAAACTTGCTTTCTTAGAACTACAAAATATAAATTTAATAATACAATTCACTAAAACTGGTAATTGCTTTAGCACTCGGAGTAATTCTTTTACTGGTATTCTAGCAAATTTCATAAATTCATTTTATTTAAAATCATATTTGCTACTTAATTATTAATCAAAGACATTTATTCTTTCATTATTAAATAATGAATTTATAATAATAATTAATTTATGAAATTAATTTTTGTAAAGTTTTGGCGAATTTAACGTTTTATCCATTTACTGTAGTAGTAATCTCAAAAGGATTTATGTTATCTCTGCGAACTGCATTTATCTAGCAAATTAATTTGAAAATATCTCTAATAAATAATCATGAAGGTAGTCGAAAACTTAATATATCTCCTTGCATAGAATCTATATTAAATGACTAGCATGTGTGTGTGATACATATGGTTACACTATAGTAAATGCTAGAGTTCGAAAAAAATTGCATAGAATGATGCGCAGAAGAAAAGAATTTGGAAGCGAGGAATTCTTGAAAATAGTCAGCAAGGGGTCTTCAAATAACTCGGCAAAATCAATTTTCAAAATCAATTGAAACGTTCAAAATCAATTGAATTGCAATATCAGTTGAAACGTTCATAATCAATTGAATTGCAATATCAGTTGAAACGTTCAAAATCAACTGAATTGCAAAATCAATTCAAACAAATGTCTTAATTCTTTGTCATTCTGACAACAAACAGCTTATAAAATCCAGACTATCTCATTTTTAAAAATGTTTCAAGTTAGACATCATTAAACTAATTTAAATGAGCATGAGCTGAAACTGTAAGTCTAAGAAGAGCGTTTCGCCAATTTGGATTGCTTGTGACTTTACTGACTGACTTTCTCTTCAAGCTGGAAGCCAGTCCAAGGTTAAGTGGTGCTCGTCGCCATCGTTCCTCTCAGGAAGATCGTAGAGTTGTGGGCGTAGAACGGGCTGCATGCCTCTTGAAACCGATGCTGTTAGGTCATTGTACTTAGTTAAGTTTTGCAGGAGAATGCTGTAAAATGTACGTCAACAAAACATATGTTTGAAATTTCTTGATTCAATACTTAACCTTCATCGGTATGGTGTAAGCGATTTGGAAGGTATCTTTCTGATAGTACTGGTAGTATCATACTTTTGTTGCAATGCAGAATCATATATTAGTATTGATATTGTAATATGATAGTTTATCAGTGCAGTAAATCACAATGAGTCTTCATTTATAAAAAATATATTAGATTTGTTGTAAATAATGAAGTGAATTAAGAACTGTTTAAAGCTTTTTATGATAAAAGGTAATCTTTCGTTGTTTTTGCCGAAAGCAAGAAAAAATACGAGGCTCGACTCGAAAGTTGATTTCACAGTGAGTGACTTGGGAAATAAAAAAAAAAAAAAAAAACGTCGAAAATTTAGAGTATAGTTCTTTTCTGAAAAATGGTTTGATTAAATTTTCTGTCTTAAAAACATACATGGAATTACAAGAAGTACCTTAAAGCTGCCATCACACAAGAAAATATTTGGGAAGAGCCACTCATTTGTGCAAATTTTGCGATTTATTGCATGATATAAAATAGCTAACCATAGGGAGTCAATACAGTTATCAGGTAAAAGAAACCAATATAGTATTCGATAACAGAGTAGAGAGTTTTGAGAGACTAGTTGATTGGTTAGAAGACAAGAAGTCTGCATCTTCTCCTTTGGAGGATAGAATAAATCGCGTCTTTCTGTCAGTGGTTCGGAACACGTTGGTTGTTTGAAACACATAGGATGATAGCGTTTAAAAGTCATATCACACATTCAAAACATTTCGAAAAAACAACTCTTTAGAAACATTTTTCCTCTTTTGTCAGAAAAAATTGTGTCTGCATTATTATTATTATTATTATTATTATTATTTGCTTATGAAACAGCCAATTACTGTGGATCGTTTTGGGGTTACCATGTAAAGTGGAAACTCATTCTGTAATACAAATGGTGGATGATGACGGGGGTTTCAATGCTGTTAGCTGATTGGTTGTTGAAAATGAACAACTTACAATTTTTTTGCGAAAGAAAAGAAAAAATCGTGCCTCTTTCTTTTAGCGGTAAGCAGGTACAAAAATTGTCTGAAACAGTTGTTCGTCTGAAATAAATGGATGTGATACCAACCTAAGACGACCACTCTCCGTTCTTGACGATTTTAGTCTTCTGTGGAGATGGTTGACTTAGAGAGATGATATTCAAAATTATTTACTTATGGTGTACGAAATACTGATCAGTTTCAGAGGTCATCGTCCATGGGAGGTGGTCGACCTGAGAAACTTTACTGTACTCTCATTTTATAATGTTTTATGCTTCATCTTTCCATGATATTCTTCATTATTGATTCTTATGTTGTATTTCAAAACCTGAAATGATTCTAATTGATTAAAAAGCTATTTGTTTCATTACTTATCATTCATTTAGGTTACTAGTACTTTCAATGTACCACGAAGAACTGATTTGGCAATACTGCAGTAATAGTGATAAAAAAATATCATTTTTATCAAGTATTACATAAGCTTAGGCATACTGAATAAGACATAGGGATAAATTCTTTTAACGCAACATGTTAAAGTTAGGTTTGATTTGGTGTGGTTTATTCAATTACGGCAAAGCATCCGAGGGTTATCTGCCTAAAGAGGAGGAATGCCTTTGCGAAGGACTTTCGAAGGGAAACTGGCTCGTATACATGTTATAGATGTGGACCCACGGACCCATCCCTCCGGGGTCCCCTCCATCAAAATTGAAGTCAGGCCTAGCTAAAACGCACTGTCACCTGTAAGGTGCTCAAGTCTGTTGCCAACGACCGGCGTAAACTTGCGCTCTTTGCCGCGGGGATGTTCGTGGGCTTGGGCCGCTATAAGTCAGATAAGTGAGCATAATCTCCGTACTTCCATAAGGGAATGTCTTGCTAGC
Organism: Stegodyphus mimosarum; assembly: GCA_000611955.2. Lineage (NCBI taxonomy): Eukaryota > Metazoa > Arthropoda > Arachnida > Araneae > Eresidae > Stegodyphus > Stegodyphus mimosarum. Next base: position 14,714 of record KK120795.1, read on the forward strand.
CCTAGAATGCTTTGTTGTAACCAAGGCCGTTCAGTTGCTTTAGGCAGGTATTTCTGGTTTCCTTTCACTTAATAAATTGGTGTTAATTTTGACCTGAATACATGTAATAGAACCACCTGAAGCTTATCTGCACTGTTATTCCATAATTGTTGAGCCACTAATCTGAAGGCATGGCATCAACTAGCTTATGAGTATTACCATTCAGTGTTGAAATGGCCATTATATCCTCTAAGAATCAAAACATACCTACAACTTCCAATCAATGAATAATTTGATTTTACAATAATCTTCATAGAAACAGCAAAGAAGAGTGCCTTATTCTTATGCAACCAGTTTGCTCTTTTCCTTTAATAAGGTAATCTGTAATGATTATTAATCTTTATTAATTTTTAATTTTTGTTGTCTAATTAATGATTTATCTTTAAATGACTTATTAAGACTAGGCTTAGGTGTATTTATACTACGCAAATTTTTTATAAAAATTCGGAGCATGCGTATTGTACGTAAACCCATTAAGGTTGCACTTTAGGCGTGTTCGTTATGAAATTCACAACTATGGCACACATATAAGACACTTGAGATTCGAAGTTTCACAATGGTAAAAAGTTGCCCCGGTTTTTTTGTACGGGTCTTTTCTTTCCACCTTTTCACGGTTCCCGACCGAAAAGATTCCGAGAAACATAAAAGCTGTGTTGTTACTTCCCGCCCTTCACATGTTTAGGATATCTTTTTTGTGATGGTAATATTCATTGTTTAGCAAAAGCCTATTATCTCTGGCAAACTTTTTGTTCTATATTGAATTCTTGTTAGTGCTTTTAATCAAACGAGTTGGATTTAATAATTCCATTCCGAAATGATTCGGATGGCGTGCATTTGAAATTGCATGGTTTAATGTGAGTTAATTTCATTTCTGGGTTATAACAATTAAAAAGAAATTGGCGGTTTGGAATGCTATTTCACGGTTGACAGCAGGTTCCGATCGCGGGTTTTTATTTTAAGGTTCAAACGTATTGTTCCATGATGCTCAGCAAAGCTTGTCTTTTGACTTTCTGTTAAGCCGTAGCTAATATCTTACAATATTGTGTTATCCAACTCAGTACATATCGACATGCTTGAAGTAGTTATTGTTTTCTTTTAAACTATAACTTATTTGTTTGCGATATAATCAACGCTTAAGGTTTATTAAGAAAGCACGTCCAGCTTCGAAATAATAAACTGTAGCTTGCCTTAACTACTAGTACAAAAAAATAATTGAATTAAATTTACAGTATAAAGAAAGTTCCCCCACCCCACCCCACCCCACCCCAAAGTACCTACCAAAGGAGAGGCCAATGAAATTAGTGTTCAAACTGCCCTGTACTATGTAATGGTCTGAAGGTAAAGCTATTCTGTTTTTCAACTGAAATTTATATTATATCCTGGAGTCTTTCTTGTGATTGGCAGGATTTGGTGTCTAATAATTAATAAATATTTTGTCTCTGAACATATGACATAATTTGTGCGTTGTTTTTTGAAAAACTATTTCGAATTACTGTAAGTAACTGAAAGCATTTGTTAGTAACATTGCAAGAAGTAAATCTTGAAGTGGAATCAAATATAGCGAATTAAAGAGCTAGATCATCACCCTCCTCTCACTCAGAAAGTTTTTTTCAATGTCATGGATGCATATTTGATGCGTAGGTTTATAATACGTAGATTTTATAATTTTGCAATATATATTGGGCCTCATCGTTAATAGCGTGTGAAATCTAAACATTTCATTGTAATCAGCACGCCGATCAGTAATGTTGCTGAACATTGGTAGTTCGAATCTCGACGAAAGGACTGGTTACATGGGCGTTTTTGTGGTCTTCGCGACATATAACTTGTGTACGAGCCATTTTCCGTTAAAATGTTCTCCACGGAGGCATCTCTCCCCTTCAGCAGACAGTCTTCGAGTGCTTTGCCCTAAATAAACCAAACCAAATCATCTCGCCACATCTCTCGTGACCAGTCTCAAGCGTTGCTTTGAAAATATCGAAGCAAAGGGCTTCTTCTTGTATCATCTCTTCAATTCTACCTCGTATGGAGAACTCTCATCTTCGGACTTCATCATATGTCAGGCCCAGTTGGGATTCTCTGAGGATACAGGCAAGAGCAGGAAC
>KK120795.1:16877-37273 GCA_000611955.2 Stegodyphus mimosarum
GAATGCCAGGAACACCAAAGCATCAAACCAAACCAATGCAATCGGCATGTTTAGATGAGCAATTCTTTATCCTTTCCTTGGAACAAAAAATTGTAGAACATACGTCTTCTGCAAATTTTAAAAAACTGAGAAATGTCTACTGCATATTTCTAAGCTGTGTTTAAAAATAATTCAACACAGTGATAAAGAAGACTTTTTAGTTAGTTTAATTGAAATAGATAAAACAGGTAGAGGATTAGGATTCTGTCTAAAGGGGAAAATGCTTTGAAGATTTCCTTTGCGACACAGTTTCATATTCAAGATACACACCGCGATAGGCAAGCAAGACAATATTCAAAAGCATAAGTGGCAGGAACTGCCTCCCTTTTTTTTAATTTAATTTAAATCTCACTACACGTTCACCTTTCATCTATGCAATACACTTTTCTCATCTTTTTTCATTTATTTTTAAGAATATACATTTTCAGACTACTTTCAGTTCGAGCTTCAGTTAAGACTTGTAACTTTAACGTTGAATTTAAAAGTACATTTTAAAGAAACATCTGAAAATCAATGCAATTACCGTTGACTTTTGTTCCTAGCAATGGAGTAAATATGAAGCAAAGATCTGACAATTTGATATGCAAGGTCTCAGCTACGAATCAACGCAAAAAACTGACCAGTTTTCGAATCTTGTTTAGATACCAGCTGTGTTAGTCATGCATTTAAGGCCTCTCTTGTGCTTCAAATTCATGTGGAATTTGACAAGACGTTCAGATGGTGTAAGAAGGATTGCCTAATGCAAATTATTATGTTGAGTCATAATTTTAAAGACTGCATTAATTGAATCGTGGACGTCTAACTACATTTCATGCAGTTTAGAGCATTTGATTATGCTTCAAGTATTCGTCCCCAATGTTAAATTATTTTTATGAATGAGTCAGAACGAAACCAGAATTCTTTGAAAGGGAGAACAGTTTTTTTTTTTTAAGCATTCGCAGCTTTTCTTTAGCGATTAAATGAAAAAACGTGTTGCGGGAAATAATATCACGAAATAGACATCAGCACTTAAACGCGATCGATCTGAGCCAACTTAGCAGGATTGATTTATCAAAAAAGACCGAGTTATGCTTATGCAAAATATTGTATTTATACTTGCGTTTTTCCTAAATAATATGAAATTAAGAAGCAATTTCAAAATATTTTATTAATAAAATTTTTATTATTTTATAATTTATTTCAACTACATCTAAGACTATAAAGTACAATAATAATTTTTATTTCTTGATTACTTAAAATTTGGATTTTATAGCATATTGATAATCTCGTTTTATGAAATTCAAGCCCATATTCCATACAATAGTCATCCAACATATTTCCTTTTCATCGGCTCCTAGAAAATCGTTATAATACGAATTGAGGTATGCATATAATCATAGTAATTTATAATGGTAATTACATTATGTAAAGACACTACAAAAACCTAAGTGAAGAAAGGAAAAATGAAATAAATCAGTTAAGTATGCTCAACGTATACAGAATGAAAAAGAAATGTGCGTCGTGAAAAGAAAGAATGCTCGAGGAAAATAATTTTAATTAAAACAAAATGTCTTCGCTCTCAAGCCGCGAACCATACTAGACTTATCAACTTTCTGTTTCTTAATTATCGTGATGTTTATTCTAATTTTACGTAAATAGCTGCTATTATTTTATTTACATAAGTTTTGGTGCGCTGTTCAATAATGCAGTTAAAGTACAAACGAATTCTTTTCGTACATTCCTGTCTCGGGCGCGTAAACTTTGAGGCTTTCAGTAATACTGATTCTCATTATTTTGTTTCTGTTTATACACGCACATTATACAGGTATTTAAAAATATTATGTATATGCACTCACACACACATATATACATGCACTGACGCTAAAAATGTATATACACACACACACACATATACATACACTGACGCTTACACACATTGTTTATTGTGTATTCGTTACATTAGTTAAATACTATATAATGTACCTATAGTAATTTCTCTTTCACTTTTTGTAAATCAGGTTTGCCTAAATGTTTGTATGTCGCTTCACAGAAATGAAGTTTAAATTCTATATGCTATTCTAAACTCAGCTCTCCTTATAAAAGAATAAGAAATTGGGGAAAATAGCGTTTTTTAGATTCTTCATTCCTATATACTTAGAAGCGTATGATTAAATATAAAATGTATATATAAATATTTAAGTGAGTAGGTATTAGATTTATGCGTTAATTTAAGTAGAAGTTTCGTTTTATACGAAATAAATCAGCTAGAAAATTATGCGACAATGAAGACATGATTATAAAAGACGATAGTTAATTTAGCTTCCATATGCCACTGACTGACAGCGGCTGTCCTTTCTGATGGCAGAGACAAAATGCCACAGAGTGATAACATTTTGTCCTACTTGCTGTAAAAAGAGTTAAATGTGTGCCATTTTTGTTTAATTTGCGCAACATCCCTTTGAAATGCTTGGAACTTTTCAACTTCCGCGCGCTCTAACGTTTCTCTTTGTCTTTACAGGTCAGGGAACAATGATAGCAGCTCGAACGGGTCCACTATGCCCTGTCCAAGGATCAAGGAAGGGCAGACCATATGGCAAAAAGCTACTTCCCTTAGACAGTCACTCCGGCATTCTTCAAGAGCCAAAGTAAGTTTGGGCGGTGTGGTAACTAACTACGCGTCATTTAACACTTTCTCATCGCAGTGCATCGGACCTTGTTTTTGACATCACTGAAGCGCGTAAACGAATTTGCGATGGTTGTGAACGTAACGGGAGTAAAGTGATTGCTGATAGCATCGCAATTGAAAAGTAACTGAAGTGGAATAGTTTGTGATTGGATAATTGCGGATCTTTAAAAATGTCATTGGGTCATTTAGGAAAGGCCATCCTAAAATCTGATTTTTTTTATAACGTGTTACGAAAAAGCGGAATTGCACCGCAGATTATTTTAAAAATGCTATGCGTGAGGAAGTCGTAGAAGCTCGGAAGCAAGTCGGAATTATTTTAAAAATGCTATGCGTATTGATATTGATATTGCTAATTTTACAGGTGCATTATAACATCATTTATTTTTTATATACCGTTATTGTGGAAGAGCCTTATTTAATAAATGGTAATTGTTAGTTTGTCTTGCTAATCTTAGACTTAATGCGTTTATTTGCAGTTTTGTGTCTATATGTAAGCTAAAGTTAAAATCATCTATTTGAAATCAGAATTGAATATTAATGGCAGCACAGTGGCCAGGTAAATATAGCATGGTAAATTTGAGTATTTCCAATATGAAAGGTCTCAGATGCTGCAAAATTAGAAAATTTTTTACCTTCGATATAACGTCACAAATGGAAATTCCACATCTGATCTCGTAGGATGATTTCTTATCGGCAATATATAAATTCAGTCATGTATGATGAAAATGCCAGACAACTACAGAAGTGTCCTTGTGAGCGGCTTTCTCACAGCTTAATGCATACCAGCCTTGTTTCGTATACACAAATACTAAAAATATTGTATGAAATTACCATAAGTCAACGCATGTTTATAAGGCGTGCATGAAGTAAAAAGGAAATTTTCTTTCTAGGCACGGACTTATTCTTAAGCCATTTCATTATGCGCATGCAACTATTACAAAAAAACGAAACACTTGTGGTCCTTAACATTTCGGATGAGAGAAAATCAATTTATTTAATTAAGCATACTTTTCCACGTAAATTTGTCATTTCCTCCACTGTATAGTAAAATATTGGTTGCATGTTTCAGTGACATTTTTAGGGAAATCACAGCAAATATATCTTTATCCTGAAACCTTAAACTTCTGCATTTTAATAGCTTTTAATTAATCATCTGTTTTTGTAAAATATAATTTAATTCATTACGAAAACTGGAATAGATAAACATTATACAAATAATGGGTCCTTATGATATTTGTCATAACATATTTCTTACGCATGGAGCTATTGCGATTCGTTCTGAAAACATTTCTTTCGCACTCTGAATGTATTTCTTACGAATGGAGCTATTTCGATTCCCTTTCAATATATTTCTTAGTAGGAGAATGTATTTTTTGCATACGAAGCTATTCCGATTCACTTTGGGTATGTTTCTAACGGATGGAGCAACTGTAATTCGCTCTGAACATATTTCTTATGCACGGAAAGTCGGATGGGTCAGAGTTACGTCTAATTTAAATATTAATAGCGTCATTCGCTTTTAAACTAAAGGTATTCTAATGCTGGATGACGTATTTTTAGATATAAACTATCAAAATGAACTAAGAACAACGGGCAGGTATATTAATTATTTCTAATATCAACATATTATATTAATTAGCATTGATGATCAACTGCATTTGTCGACTGCATCACTTTGAACGTTAAATTTATCCTACTGACATCGCCAGTACGACTACAACCTTTTCCGTAATTTGTACGGAAGAGTCGTGATAACAAAATGTATCTAAATATAAAGCACAACTCCTGTTTTTCTCAGTTATGTTTTTTGCTGTAGCTTTTGGGGGAACAGGAATCCCTCTTTGGACGTTTTTTTGTATAGGATTGGTCTGGTCGTTGATTAGTGGGGAAAAAGTATGCTGCTTATTAGCATTTTACACAAATGAATAAAATCATGTTGCATACTAATTCGAATATGGTCTGGAACTAATCAGCTTAACTGATTGACTTGCGAAGGAATCCTATTTCTGTTCACTCTGAGTCATGAATGACATCACATCTCTATTATGCTAATACTCTGATATAAAGCATTCATTTTTTTAAGATTGACTGAAAGAAACTGTTTTGAGAAGATTACAGTTCAGAATTCGTGGCATGCCTTTAGAAATTCTTTTTGCTTATCTAGAAGAGACATTCTCCTTCTCTTTCCAGCCAGAATACCAAGCCGAGCAGGAGTTCCGCAATACACCCGCCTAGGCCCCACGCTTTTTACGTCTTTTCGAACAACATTCCATGCACCCTAAACACGACAGGTATTCTGAAGACGCAGGTGTCCTGTCTCAAAATGAGAACCGCGAGACCTTCGTAACCGTTCATTCACGCGTCTGGATTCTGCCTCACAGTATGGAACACGATTAGAAAATACGATTCTACAGCTACCAACTTTACAGAAAGGCAAAAGGAGTTCAGTCATTCATTTTTCGCTAATTTAGGATTCTTTTCAGGACATGACGCAACTGTTATTGTATCTAAAATTATGTTGCCACCATTAGACTTATATAAACTTCTCATAAACAGTATCGACATGGATACACATTAATCTGAACGCATTTCGTACAGAAAAATTATTAAATATATCTAACTGAATAAAAAATAATTATTTAATGAAATTAATGTTAAAAGATTCTGAAATCTCATGTCTTGCGAAGCTGTTTTAATCCTGTGAATTTCCGACCTCAAAATATGTATGTATTTATTTATCAGCTATAAATTTTGTGAATGGCATTAGGACATTAAGAAAAATGTCGTATTATATAGCACTTTAAAACAACAGAAATTGAATTTTTGCTGTTTGTGAAAACTATTACCATTTCCGCATGTGTTTCACGCAAACGTCAGTAAGCATTTTGTCACTATTAATTAGTGACTTATTATATTAGAAAGTGGTTTTATCTGCAACATATATTTAAATGTTATAATAATTATTATCAAATTATGAGTTGTGTTTCGGCTAATTTTTCTTATTGCTATGCAATTAATAAATGCAGGATATATTATTTCGATCAGTCATGCGTATTTTGCATATTGATGTTCTGTATTCGACAGTGCGCGGAAGGTATAAGAACCTGCTTAGTTTCAGAAAGATCACCAAATTACCTGCGCAATTAAGAAATAAATAATAAATTAAAAATAAAATAAAAAAAAACTAAACCACGAGCGTAATTTAAGGGGGAGTTTGTTACAAGATATAAACTTTCCTCGACACACGTTAAATAATTTTACAGGTATCTTTAACAAATAACGATAAATAGGCAGGAAATTGCATATAGGCATCTGAAAAAGGGGCAAAAAATCAATTTTAAATATTAAAAAGTAATTATGAATTTTGGGACATATGGGTGTACTAGTAAAGTGACAGAAAAAAAAATGGTAGATTAGATTATTACAGCAAAGCACTTGGAGACAATACGTCTTACTTAATGAAGGAAGCTTCCTAAAGAAAACTGGTTTGTACAAGGATGCTCTTAAAACAAACCATGAAGAAACTACTAGTGTTCAGTGGACTTTTTCATTTGCTGACTGGGGCTTTTTCTCATATAGGAAAATTCTGAAAATATGGCTTACGATGGAACTGCAACAGTTCAGTATAATGTTCTGAACTGCTGTAGTATCAGTTCTGATGATAATCAGAGATAAAGTATTAGCCCGTTAAGGCCAATATTTACATTAGCCTTTTTTATGTAAAGGAAGAGATACTCAGAAAGAGTTGAAACGGTAACCTCTGCTGTTAGGCATGTTAGCTTTCATTAATTCAGAGCTCACGTAGACTAATGATTTCTTTGCTGTTCGGCTGTCGGAGACTGGGGGGATTAGCTACATAGTTTCATAATAAGTAATCGAAAAGCAACAGTGTCATTATTAAAAACGCTTGTAAATTTTATCTAAATAAGAGGCTACTAGTATATCAGTTCTTTCTTGTGAATTAAAATGGGCTACTATTGGAGAAGGCAGCAAATGGAATATTTATCTGGGAGGGAGATAAATCTGGTTTAAACCTTAAAAGAGAGGCTTAGGGGCACGCAGTGAAAATCATTGACCTTTAATTGCCACATTTTTAGCTTATAAACCTAGTGGTCTGTCTTGGTTAGATTTTTAAGATGGAAGCTTCCTATATCTGTTTGTATTATTTAAGATTTTAATGAGAGAAATGTAATTAATTCAAGATGTTTATCTCCTATTGCAAATATATTTAAACATTGAAATTTTTCAAACAATTTTTTTTTTCTTTATCGTATTGTTTTCTTGTCAGATCAAATAAAATACTTTATTTTTACAGGTGAGCCACAAATCTGGGCTGGAATTTACTAATTTATCACCAAGTGAGAAGGCTGCGACTTTGTGCACCCCAGGGTCTACCACTAAATCTCAGCAGCCTCAAATTCGCCGTGAATGGGGATCCCAAAGAAATTTGGCAAGAGAACGCCGGAGTCTGGCTGCGAAACTGGTGACCAATGATGAATTAACAGCTGCTAAAAGAAGTCTTCATTCTCGGTCTCTATGCATGTCTGGAGATTGGGACGTGGAAGGGGCATCTGCCATTGATCAAGATGAGCAACCCTTGAATACAAAGCAGCCAAGATCCCCTAGAAAGTTGACAAAAGATTCAGGTTACGAAACAAGCGCCCAATGTGATCCAGATTATGCTAATTCCACGTGTGATTGGTTGTCTGAAGAGAAAATCTCTGATCATAGTGGGACTACGAAAACGTGGGGCATAACTTCTGATGAGAAGGAAAATCCTCCAAGAGATCCCAGAGGCAGGAAAAATAATGATGAAAGGTAAGTGGTACACGTAAGTCATTATTTGAAACTTCGCAATAAAATTAAAGAAAGCGAGATTATATTTAACAACTTTCTTTTGCGTTAATAATAATAGTAATAACAATTAGTTTTTAGGAAAGAGGAAAAAAGGTTTCGAAAATGGGACAATTTTAAATGAAAAAACTTTCGCGTTCTCGAGGTCTTTAGGTAAACTTGGATTATTAAACAATCTTTTCAGGTCTATTTTAGTTTCCCTTAAATTTACTTTCATTTAAAAGCCTCCTCTTCCCCGCCCCCCTTTTTTGTTTTAGAAAAACCCCAGGTCATTCAGTAATGGAAACTTCATTCCACCTTGTCAACAGGAAGTGGTCTTCTAGCTGATAGTATAATAATGTTTTTCATCATTTTATTCTGAGAAGAATGTCATGTTCTCTTCTTGAATCTTTTAGTAGTAATGCAGCATCAAGTTTCAGTTTTCTCCATAAGACATTCACTTACGTTTGACGCTACTATGAAGATGAATAACAAGATTTTTTTGTACTTTTTATTTATTTAAAATGTTGTTTTATCTGGCAAAGACTGAATTAGGAACCACTAAGGAGTGCTTCATTTTTTACATGAGCATGTATATTTGTCTTTTAATATAGAATATATCTATCATCATAAAATAAGTAAATTTCTTTAAAATGCACATTAAGCCTCGACAGCTCTATATCCACCGCCGATTGGGACGACGAATAGATTCATTTGGATGCTCCCCCTCAGCTTAAGGAACAGGTATTGATATACAAATACAGTAACTAGTAACTCCCAAACTAGTATTCAGTTCAGAGTATGGTTCTAATTAAAATGTAAATGGAGAAATAAAGGTTAAAAAGAGGCTACTTTCAAATTTCGAAGACAAGTCTTTTTTCTTGGGGGGAGGACTTACTTTAGATTAGATACGCTTCGACAAGGTTAGCGAATGTAGTCAGATGCCCTATTTCTCCCCCACCCTCTCCGAATTGCGGATGTAAAATGAATTTCCCTAACGGACTGAGATAAAATTCACTGTGTGACATGAATTTTATGTTCAGTATCCGGTTAGCTGCGTGAGAATGGATGAATCGGAAAGAGACGCGTGTATCTAATGGAATGGATGGAATGCGTTTTATCCAGAAAGCTTCGTTTCCAAAGAGATTTGTATTTTAAACGCCATATGGCGATAGTGCAGAAATGTCATAAACGTAAATATACAGCAAATGTGCTACAACATTTAACTGGAAGCCGAGCAACGGGAAGTTGAACAGTAAATGAAATTTCTGCGTTTCACACTCGTTCAGTCCTTCAGGCAAGCATTGTCCCTGCACTTGAATGCACTAATAAGACTGCACTTGTGAGAATTTATTCCCTGCATTTGTGAGAATTTCCCTGCACTTGTGAGAATTTATTTGAAATTTCAAATAAATTCTCACAGCTGAAAATAAATTGAAAAGTTTTCTTTTAGTACAAGAAGCTTATTTCAATTGCCATTACGAGGCGCGTAAATGTTGTCAGATACTGTTATTTCCATTACAAGGTACATTAATACTTTGCATTAAAAATTAGTTCCCGATGCTTCATATGTTCAGTTTTTAAGTATGGGTTATGTATTTTACAATAAGCCTTTTTTTGTTACAGTAATACAGAAAAACTTTTATTAACGCTATTAACTAATCCATAATTTTATATGCACTAAGCAAAATCACGTTAAACAAGTACAGTAAATTGTAGGAATAGCTATAATTCATCCAGCAGTTAGCGTAAGAAAACGAGATTGTAAGATCTTTGTTGTACTTTTCAGAGAAAAAACATGAGAAATCAACTACGCATTCGCCAGTATTCGAATTCCGGATTTCTGATTGACAGCCGACTGCTACTAATGACACCACTAAGGCACGCAATAAGAAAGACGAAAATTACTTACAAGATAATCAAAGTTAATAAAATAAAAATCAATTATTCAAATTTTATTTAATGTCTAAGCATTTGATTCTGCTACCTTTTTATAACAAAACTTTTCATAGACTTTTTCATGTTGCCTACTTCCTGACGACTCTACAAAACTTAGAATACTTTCATGCAGAAGTTCCGTCCACGAATCTTAAACCGAATACTTTTACGTGGGAGTTCCATCAGGAATTATTTGTTTATATGCAGCTAACTCAGTCAGATTAGGGCTAAATGTATGTAGGTGCAAACTGAATTTGGCTGAATCTGAATTTAATAACAAAAGTGTTTTTTAAGTTATTAAAAATCATTAAGTTTATACCCTTAGAATAGTCTGCTAGCATATTTTAACTACTTAAATATTTACTCTTTTAATAATGAATAACATTTAAAAATATCCTCCCTATTTTTTAATAAATACATTAATTGAAATACTCAAAATCCTAGATACTTTCAACATCCTTAAATATATTTGTAACACACATTCGTACGAAATTTTTATTCATATAATATTTGAAAGGGAAGTAAACAAGGCAGACGCTTTTCTAAAACTTCTCCAGATTGCTTTAGGAAAGCCCATAGGTATTTAAAAAGGTCTAGTAGTGTTTCAATATCGTATCATTATCTATAATAAAAGTATATAAAACGATCAGATTTGTTATAAAATAATTCAATAGCTTTCTTTAGGTCCTATTCATTTTCGAGCGGATAAGAACAGTTGCTGGAAAATGCTTAGTTTTAATTTAAAGTACTTAGCTGCTTGTGTAACTTCTTCAATGTAAAAGCTAGTAAAATAGTTGTAATAGTTAACTGCAAAATGATTTTGCGCTATTTGGATAGCCAGATTCCTCTTTACAACGAATAACTGAACCATTCATGTTGTCATTTTTATAATGAATAAATGACCCGTTCATTAAGACCTCTTGAAAGACGAGACGGGTAGGGGGAGGAATTTTAGCCTTCTCTTCCCTACAGATTGTGTTTGAGCACACAGAAATAACTATTTTTGGAAGCTCGTAGTGTATTTAGGAAATCGTATTAGTATCACAAAATTGTATCATTATCTTTGGTAAAAATGTATAAAACGATCATTGTCGATATAATATCAGTGCTTTGATTTGTTCACTCCTGTAGTCGTAAAGAGTTGTTCATGTGGAAAAAAAGCTCAAGAAATATGTCTAAATTCGTATTACATATTGTTTATATCGCTCTTGAACGTTTCATTGATTGTGTTTCAGTTACCCAGTTTAATGTATTCAGCTAAGCTTCTTGCAGCTTCCTTTACAATACGCTTTACTCAGATAAAATATTTAAAAGTTGTAAAAACTCAACATTCATAACTATCAGAAATTTATTTAATTAAATATGTTGAAAGTTTTTGTAAAATAGCTCACATCTATTCATCTGAACACAAATTATAACTCAGAATTTTGCTTTTCTCTACCTAGCAGGTGACCAAAGTTGATGCTAATAAGTAACTAATTCATTTCTACTCGATGGAAGGCAAGTTTGAATTAACAATATGTTTAAATTTCTGAAGAGCTATAAAATTCACTTTCTTTGTGGCTCTTTCTGCCGCCAAACTGTTATTTATAACTGCTTTGATTCTATTCCGAATATTCATAATCATAATAATAAAACTGCAACTTATCCCGGATATAACGCGTTTCACTGTACTGAAATTTCAGATATTATAACTGTGATTCGTAGAACGTGATCGAAGAATTACGTGCTTAGTTAATCGTCAATTCATCATAATTTGAATTCGAGAAATTATGATTAAATTCGTCAGTTTTTGTAAGCTAAATTATCGTATGAGTAGAAAAGCAAGATGAGGAAAAGCAACAAAGGAGAGTTTTCAGACTAAAAAATATTGGAAGCTATGAATATACGTTGAGGCAGCATCTTAAAACCTAAAGAAATCTTGTAACTGTTGGCAATCAAATGTTAAATTTTGCAGAAAAATATAAACAACACAAAGTTAAAATTTAGGAAATGTTTCTTTAAAAAGTTTGATGTGGACACCACATAATTTTCTTGTACTTATTATTAAATGATACACATTTTTTTGCTGCACTTATTTCATCGAAATATTCTAACTTAATTAACCGATCTCTCAAGACAAGTTGAAAATGACATCAAAAACCGCAAATTTTGAAATTTTGAAATTAAATCTGGACATTTTGAGTTAAATAAAATAATTTTGTCACACGAGAGTCAAACTTCTTCTAATTTTATTTTTTCATGACTAGTATAAAACTTTTCCAAATATAAGTATAGGAACCGGGACACCGAATTAAAAGTTATGGTTCGTTATTTGTCGAAAATTAATTTTTTTAAAACGTTTCCAAAACATGAATATTTTTGGCATTTGAAATACTTATGTAACTGGAAGAATATGACTACGACCAACAACTGCGAAAATAACGGCGGGTAAGGAATTTTAAGCCGTGTAAAGGGATGGGTATATCGTCAGTACCAAACGCATATATTTAACGATATTTCTGTTGAAATATGATACCTGAAATGTTTCGCGATTACAATACCTCCTTTATTTCGCACAAGGAAGTAAAAAGTTTTTAACATGCGTACGGACATACATAAAATTCTTTTAAGTTATATTTCCTTGTATGCAGTGTCGGACAAAAAAATTGCATCACCTAGAAAAATGAGCATTTTGTAATGTTAAGGCATTATTTTGTTCACAAAAATTTCTTTTAGTTTTTGCAAAGCAAGACATGAAATCAATCCATATTCATATTGCATCATCCAGCGCTTCCGAATTATTGTTATATCATCCGATTTCTCTAAATATCATTGGCATAAAGTCATTCTTCTCCTTCTTTAAACGATGGAAGGTGGCTTCCTTATGTTCAGTTGACGCAAGGGAAAAAACGTATAGCACTTGCTTTAGCTAAAGAAGGATATACGCGTGATCGCTAAAAAATTGGCTGCAGTCTCCAGAACGATTAAATTGGGAACATGAAACTAGTGATGTTGAGAATAGAGCCGGATCAGGCCGAAAGACGGTGACCACAAAATCTGACGATCGATATATGAAACGGATGTCTCTCTATAATCGTCATGCAAGTGCTGCTGGTTTAAAAGTTGAATTTAAGAAATACTGTGGTGTTAATTTAAGAACATGAACTGTCCAAAGACGCCTTACGGAATGCGGTCTGCATGTGGTATCGCCCTAAGAAAAAGCTCTTATTAAAAAAATAATAAATAAGAGAGATGCAGAAGCAATTTTGTTGGACAAAAAAACATGTTTCATAGACATAAGGCTCAGAGGACCTCGGTAATTTTTTTCGGATGAATTCAAATTCAACCTACATGGATCGGAGAGTAAGCGTTATTTTCGGAGAAGTAAAAGTGAAGCTTAC
Source organism: Stegodyphus mimosarum (assembly GCA_000611955.2). Lineage (NCBI taxonomy): Eukaryota > Metazoa > Arthropoda > Arachnida > Araneae > Eresidae > Stegodyphus > Stegodyphus mimosarum. The sequence goes on from KK120795.1 coordinate 29,736, forward strand.
CATCCAGATTGCACATCGTCTGCTATGAAATTCTCAGTGAGCTAAATGGTCTGAGAATGCATTTTTAGAAAAACAGTTGAACGCCTGAAATTTATTATTGGAACTGTGAATGCGTCAGTTTAAACCCACATCTTGAAAGTGTGTTAAAAGCCAGCTATTCGGGATCATTTCAAAGGTATTGCAAATTTTCTCAGGACACTGCTCCCTGTCACACAGCAAAATCAGTAAGTACAATATAACTTGTTTATGTATGATTTTGTTGCCTCATTTACAAATTTTTATGTTCACAACATAATAAATTGGCATATAATGTGTACAAAAATTGCCGCTAAGAAGCTTGCTATTAAGATTAAATCGCGGGAAAGCATGATTAAGGTTTCGTGCCATGAAATTGGCCAAGGATTACTTCAGAAGTTGGTATCTTCCATGACAAACCGCTGCAAGACTGCCATCGCAGCTCCTGGAGGATCTACTAAATATTGAAGTGATTCTTAAGGATGTATACACATTTAAGTACATGTAATATGACTGATATTATGTAGAATTTACATTAGCTACAAAATTTAGGCACCAATTACCGTGTTCCGAGTTTTGTAAATATTGCATTTTTCATTTTTCTGAGTAATTAAGTGTAAATAATTTATTAATCTTTGTGAAACTTGATTAAGATTAATCCGACAACTTTAATTGATTGTAACAACATGATCTTTACACAAAGCATACACATAAAACACATTTTTGGCACACTGTTTGTCAGGTGATACAGTTTTTTCGTCCGCCCCTATAGATACGGTCATTGTGTTTATTTTTTAGTGTTTTACGATGAGTGTTGTATTTTGGATTTTTCTTTTTTGTTTTCTTACATAATTTGTTCCCTGAAATGCATGAAAAGGGCTTTTGAAATACATGAAGATATTAAATTTTTCATTCTGTGCAAAAATTAGACTTTTACTTTGGGATTTACCTTCATTAATTATAATGTAAACTGGTCGTATAAAACGGATTTGATTTTTACACCATCAGCATCCTTATAACGAGAGATTATTGTACAACATGCAGAATGAAGTACAAGTTAAAATAGCGGAATATTCAAGTTAAGGGTGCTGGATTTCGCTAATTATAAAGGGCTAGAGAATTCAGTAAAGCAGGTGGAGTCAGAACATGCTGATATGCAACGTAGTATGTTGACAGTCCCTCAACTAACTACCATAAAAAAATTCCTATAGTGTGTCGGCCTTGCCCGCTCACTTTGAAGGTCGAAAACTGTGGTATTTCTAAAGCAGCCCGACACCTTGGAATTCACCGCGGCATTTTGACCGACCCCACCTTTTTTTTTATTCCGCTTTTTAAAATTCCTTTTTAAAAGAGCCGGATTTCTAATCTCTTATTTCCCGGAACAGATGGGATAATCTGTGGAAATTTTAGATTATTTTCCTCAACTGTTTCCGCTTTCCATTTCGTGCTGACCTAAACGACAATTAATTTATATTTGAATATTTCGTTGTTTCCACTGTTTGTTGCTACCGTAAAAGTGATAAATACACGGTAGTCGAGAATAAAATTATAAGAATTTTGGTTTGCGTGCTCGGGTATCTTAAATTCATAATATCGTAAATAAATGCTGAAGGCTCCCTCCCCTCCTTGTTTTAGTGACTCATTTGAATTGTTAGATTTTCTGTTTCTCAAACCAGGAAGATATTATACCATAATAATATAATTTATGAAAATATTTGAGTATTGATAGCGTATAAGTTATTTCAAAATCTTTGGTGAAGACAACAATAACAAAATGAACTCTTGGTAAGGAAAGCAGTTGTTGACTCTTTGTTAAGGACAACAGTAAATAAATGAACTCTTTGCTAAAGATAATACTAAATGAGTGATAAGAACTGTCTGCTAAGGACAACAGTAAAGATACGAGATCATAAGGTTTTTTTAGAATGGGGGATTCAATCATCTTTGTGATGAAAGTTAAACTCAAGTTTAAGCATTTTGAAAATAAATAGTTATTTAAACGAGCATTATTCTTTTTGGTATTTAAGCTTAGTGAACAAATAATTATGGTGCTTTGAACACTTATGATTTTTTATAAATGATTACACTTTTCTTTAGGAAAGAAACTTTTTTAAAAACAAAAGCCAAACAAACACCTTTGAGCTTACTTTAGAATAAAATTCATGATACTATATCTTTTCGTAAGTTTACGTCGAAATCTTTTCTTTGGTTCTGCATAGTTCTATCGAGATAATAATGCCGAAAGTTTGCTTATTTTTCAATGCCAAATTGCCTCTTCTAGGAACTTGATCAAAACAAATTTGGACTCATGAGACCTTAACCAACAACGTAAGATTGATTATGAAGAATTTCTTTCATTGGTCATCAGATAACCGACTAAGCGTTTCATTTTAGGTGTGAGAACAAAAATTCTGAAAAATCATTTGTGGATACCAAGAACTTGGCTAGAAAAACAACAAATTTGTTTTCTATGAATTTTTTATGTGCATAATAGTGCGACGCTTAGTGGCTTTCTAAATTTCCTTTTACATTATTGAATGGTTAAAATGCTAAAATTATCTGACTATGATCAATCCTTATGCGAAGGTTAGGAAAAGAAAACGAGAGAGTAAATTAAACCTAGAATTCCCCCCCTTTTTTTTAACCAACAAACCATTTAATATAAGAAGATACGCGCATACACAATGTGTTTATTTCAATCGTTTTGTTTACTTCTTTTTAGATCAAAATCATCTTGATCTCATATAGTATATCTTTTGAAGAATCAATAAACTTGCCATATGTATTATTTCTTTTCTAAATGACAGTTTGCATTATAACGGTACTGAATCTTCTTTTAATTTTTTTAAAAATCTTATCACAAAATTTAGGAGGATTTTCGACAAAGTAGTGAATTTATTGCATCGGATATCATTAGTTTTGTAATTCTAAAGATGTATCCTAAATTAGAAAAAAAATTAAGCGAAACGATTTTGTGTAAGCGCAGGATACTGTATGTTTGTCAATTTTTTCTTCTAGTCTTAAAACTATTCTGATAAAGCTCAATATTGCCCTTCACATTTGAAAGACGACTTCTAAATCTGCATTTATCTTTGCAAATCTTTGTATATTTGAACCAAGGTCGGAATCTATTACCATGGTTGGTCGTTTTTATATCGAATAATACGCGTACTCGTGCATAAAGAATTGGAGTTTGTACTTCACATAGTAAGAAAAGAATAGGGAGAGTTGCAGCGAATACTAATGAGACTCGCAACAGATTTGCTTATAGTGGAAAAATAGCAGACCATTCCACATTGTGGATAGAATAAATTGGTAAAAATTATGCATGTAAACTATTCCTTTTCTTTCTCTCTCTCTCTTTTTAGGAAGTTTCTTGTTTCCCACTTGTTCGTTTGGAAATTATTTTTAAAAAGTTGACATGTGAAAATAGACAGATATTTTTGTTTCAGAGAAAAAGTGAAAATAGTTGAGAGTGTGCCTATTTCAAGCAAACGGTTTCAAACACTGAAAGCTCCAGAAATATTAGAGAACTTAAGATTGTTATCTGGGAAACAAGAAATTCCATTCCAATGCGTACAATAGTGAAAGTCTGTAGCTTATAAAATAATGACTTCATTTCGCAGATCCTTTAAATTTACAAATTCGAATCGAAATATTGTTATAAAATGCCTCCACATTTCTTTGAAATTTGCTGTCTGAAGATGGAAGTTATGATATTGTAGTTAAGTTTTGAACTTAACTTGGTATATATAAAGTAAGCTGTAAGGATATTTAATGCTTCTTTATTACAGTATAGATTTTACGACCAAAAAGAAAATTTCCTTAGTAACTCATAAGTTAATTCTTCTATTTTGTTTCGAAACAGCGAAGTGATTGAGGGATTTCATGATAACGTCTTTTTGAAGGTTCTAACAAGCATTCTAATTTTTTCACACGCGAGCCTTATGCATGCACGTATGTTATTTATTTTTAGCTTTACATATGGACGATTAGCGAAAATCATTTTTATAAAAAATTAAGGCCTAAAAAATATTAAACTCGGATTTTTAAATCTTTAAAACTTATCATAAGGAGGTTGCTTATGATGAATTAAATTACTAAGTGAAATAACTAAGGTTACTAAGTGAAATAACACGAATCGAAAACGGTATTGAAAACAGAATTAACATTAATATCCATTAACATTAATAATTAATGGAATTAACATTAATAATTAATGGAGCAGAAATTAGGTTCAACAAGGATGTCATTTCTACATATTGGAAAACTAGTAATTCTGCAAACTAGTTTACATGTAAAAATCTGTGGGTTAGTCTGTCGACTAACAAAAGAGCACGTACTGCAATCCCTAAAGAGAAATGATTCGACTCGGTAAAATTTGGCGGAAATGCTTTCCATTCTACGTTTTGTGGTAACTTGAGGTTAATAAATGTATGGATGGAAATGCCGTCGGAGACAGTGGGCCTCCTCTCTAAACGGAAGCATCACTCGTGTCGCCTCAGAAAGCTCACCAGGAAGTTGAAGACACATCGGGGCTTTTCCGATAAGTTTCTGATCAAGCTGCTATGTCGGGATGATGACATATACTGAAATGTTCTCTGCGCTTACTCATAGCAACAAAATCAGAAAATAAAAACTGTGTAAACTTTGAGGTCTTCAACCCTCGTCCCTCTATAAAATTTATTTTGTTAACGGACATAAGTTAAGGCGGCTTCAGAGTTTTTTAACAGTTTACGAATGTTTGCGTTGACAATTTCCATTTGAGGAAGGGGGCAGGAAGCGTTAATCACTCTTTTGCTTTACAAGGTTTATCTACTCTCGTGGCAAAAATGTATCCACCAGGAACCGAATGAATTATTTGATAAGCACTAGTGCATTAATATTTTCTTAGAAATTCTCCTGTAAAAAGCGCTCTCATTAGATCGCTGTTACGTAGCTTTATTTAGCTGTCTGAAGCTTGAAGTTAGCTTGGGAATAATCACAGTAAAGCAAGTTTTAAAGATACGTAATAGTGTATTTATTTATTTATTATAGAGTAAATTTATGATTGGAAAAAAAGTTTCCTTAGTTAGTAATAGGTTAATAGTAGTGTTACGTTTTAAAACCATAAAATAATTGTGGTAACTCAATTGAAGAGCGTATTTGAAAGCTTTTAACAAACATCCTAGTTTTTTCCCATTTCCGATACTTTTGAATAAATTTAAACTATTAACTTTTTTTCCTTTTTCTTTATTCTCTCTCTCTTTCTTTATTTTTTTAAAGGCTTGTAATATTCTTATATAGGAATAACTAGTTAAGATCACAAAACAATTTAGGATTTCAAGATATTTTTAAATCTGAGTTTTTGAAGCCTTAGGTGCTTTCAAATGTCTTCCCGCGCGACTCAGGGATTCAATATGAAACTCTTGTGTAAAAATATAGTTTTTAATATGTCAGTTAAAATCTGATGCGGGAAGAATTATTACGGTGATAACTTAATATAAGAATGAAATACTACACTGTTCTGCGAATTAATGTTTTTTTAAACGAGTTTCAAAAGAAGTTACAAACTGAAAAGTATACTTTATAAAATATACTGCTTGCTACTATAGTAGCAATGGTTACCAACGCATCTGAACTTGCTTTGTTTAAAATGTTGTTTGCTTACAGAAAATGTTCAAGCAATATTTCTGTTTGATATTATGCCGCAGCTATCTGCTGTTTCGGCTTCAAACAATAAAAATCAATAAACAATAAAGATTTCATTGCAGTGGCAGACAGTAACTCCAGTTTTTCTGGAAAGAAGGTCGCAAATGGTAATGAAAGTTTATGGTAAAGACTAAACGACAATTATCTACATGGGTGGGAGAAATTCGCTCCGGCCGTCGAAACTTCGCGGTTTCAGAAATATCCAGTAAATATCATGCCGGTGATCTTTGACTGGTAGGGAGTAATTCACAAGGAATTTGTACCTTAAGGGCAAAGCCTAATGTTCATAATCTACGAAAAGACTGTAAACCGATATCTGAAAAGAATTCAGTGCATTAGGCCAACAATTGCTGAGTCAGGTTTTCGTCACATGATATTGCTGTTTCACAAATTGCATTGTATTAAGTATTTTATATTAATTGACCTATTTTTATAATTTAGAGCTTTACTATAATTTCGCCTTTCCGTTAGCCCTCACCAGGATGCAAATGAGTTAAAGAGTATTTAAGGCGAGGGTACTGAATGTTTTACATGCAGGTCTTTTAGCATCGACCGTTTGCAGCTTTATTTTCTACCAAACAGCTCTACCACTTAATATTCCGGCATTAGCTAATGGCGTTAAAAATTGAGCCAGCTTAGTTAGGCCAAATTTGCTTAGGCTTTTATTTGTTTAATCCAGCTTTGTTATTTTGCTATCCGCAAGTTGGAGAGGTTTCATTATAAGACAAATGGTGCCTTCTGTTTAAGTTCATGTTAATAAAAAGGTTTTATTTAAAACTTTCACAAGATTCTGTCGTATTTGCAGAGACAAATCTATAACTTGCTTGTCAGTCTTATAGGATCTGAAGAACTTTCAGTTATTGCAAAATTAGTTTTGATTTGGGTTTAGTAGATTAATGGCAAAAACACATCACGGCTATCTGCTTAAGGGGAGGGGTGCCTTCTTGGAGGACTTTCTAAGGGAAACTAGCTCGTATACACGTTACACACGGGGGAAACCAGAAAAATGCCCATGCAACCAGCCCGTTCGCCTGGTAATCAGAACTGCCAGTATTCCGCGATTTTACCGCTCAGCCTCTGGTGGGCTTACACAATTAGATCTCTATAACTATCGTCAGGAAATTTTATTGCAAAGAAAAGTGTTAAAACTATCAACCATTCGTTTTACTTTATAGATTTAGCATCTGCTGTCTCCTTTTGCTTTATAAAGCAAAATTTCGCTTTAAAAATTATCCTTTTGGCAAAGTTTCTGATACTTCAAAAAATTAAAGACCATTCCAAAAGTTGACTTCTGTGAAGGTATCCAGGAACCCAAATAAATATCCTGGTTTTTCAAAAACGTGTCTGCTTTATTTCTGCAAATAATGATCCTAAACATGTATTTCCATATACGAAGTTTCTCAAGAATAGGTTGAAGATTTCACAGAAACAGGTTCATCATTGTGGTTGCATGGGTTTTGTAAACGTAAAATCTGTTACCTCCTCCGACCAAAACTATAATTTAGATGTTATCTAAATTTGACTGAGAAATCTTAAATTTTTGTTAATTATAAAATGCGAAAAAGTGACAGAATTTTTTTATAAATACGTCTGGCAATTTTTCATTAAATTGCGGAATTTTGTATTTTGTTAATACAAAATTCCGTGGATGCCAAATTTATAAAAATGTTAAAAAAAAAAATCCATAGCCTTTTTTCAAGCAAAACTGCTCTCAGTTGAAATCCTGCTATAACAATTAATCCCGACGCAATAAGAAGGTTTCTCGTGTATATCCAAGGTAAAAGGTAAACGCATTATTCACGGATCCTACGTCTGGGGGGGGGGGGTAAATT
>KK120795.1:37366-48727 GCA_000611955.2 Stegodyphus mimosarum
CAAATGGTGACTAGTTTGCTAATAAGAAACTCCCGTACGGGAAACTATCAGAAAACTTAAATTTTATATATGAGCGTTGAAAATGTTTTTGTAAAATCATTCTATCTTTATTTTGAAGAGCACTGTAGTTGAAAGTACACCTCTAGGACAAATATTCGGAAAAGTAAAGATTGCAATTACTTTTTTTTTTCCCCCGAGTACCTTATGCAACGTTAGAAGACGCGAATGCAGAAGATTAATATCTTTGGCCTTTGAAAAATAACCTTAGATTTATAATCGCAGAGTTGAAACATCCCCCCCCCGAAAGATTCTAGCAAAAACATAAACACCCCATAGCAGTAAGCGATACAAGATTTTGTATGCACCCAGCGAAAGCACACAAAAAGCAAGCCATGAAGAAACTCTTAGTTCTGTCAGTCGCATCTTTTACCATGTAAATTTAGGAGAGTGGAGGATTTGCGATCCCTGATAATACAGACATAAAATGCGGGGTTGAAAATAGTCCGTTATCTGGTGTAAGATACGCGCTAGGTGCAACTGTTGATTTTCTTGTTATGAAGGGCAGAAACTGCCTTACTTTAAAAAAAACTATCCAAAATTATTTTTTGGGGTCTGAAATTATTTTTATATTGTGCCCTCTAAAAAACATTTGTTCATTCATAATTCAGCTGAAAAATATTTCAAATTTAACAGACTGATGAATTTTTTTATTTTTTTAAAGCAGTGTGGAATAAAGCGAAAAATATCAAAATAGTAGTCAAAAGTACACAGCTGTTTAAACAAACTATGAAAGAAAAAAACATTACATTGACAGGTGAGAGCGGGTCCGGACACCAAGGGCGGCTTGCAAGGGCAATTCGGATATCGTCCAGAATCCGCAAATGTACAACGCAAGAACTCCCTGGCGTCCCAGAAGCTCGGGTTTGGGAGTTTAATTGGAAATTTTGACTGTGTTCCGTACTTGTAACTTGATCGTTTGGCTGACGGAGCACTTTCCCATCGCATTTTTGTTGCTGTGCATTTCTCGTATTAATCTGTAAAATCTGGCAACTGGAAAGTAATGTTGAGTCTCTGCTAATTGGCAACTTGTCTATTCAACTGCGCAGCAGATGAACGCTGACTCGCAATGTACTCGCTCTTGTAACTGTTCCTACACTGTAATAATAAATAATTAAATGATACCGTTGGTAACGCATATCTTTCTACGCTGAATTACGCACGCTACCTACGCACATTTTTTGGTCCGCCGACCCACAGAAGAAACTAAACCTATGGATTAAACGCTATCGGTTTGCAACAAAAGTAAACAATGACCATGGATATCACAACTTTAAATCGCAAACGTGGAAACATCAAAGGACAGTTAACAAGGATTTCAAATGCTATAACAGCCGCAGAAAAGCAAACTGAACTAGATATCGCGCAGCTACAAGCTCATTTGGATACTGTGGTAAATATTCATGAAAAGTTCGAAGTGCTGAAAAACGACTACTACAGAATACTCACGGATGATGAGTTTGAAGAAGCGGAAGCTTTGCTGTCTGAAGTGGATGAGGATATTGAAAAATTAGAGGTAAGTCTAAAAACCTCTATTAATAAACAAAAAACTGTAACAAATCAAAATAGTGACAGCCCTAAAAACGAAAGTTATTCTGTATGTAATGATCAATTTAAAAGGGCTTTAGTAAAACTGCCAAAAATTCCTCTTCCGAATTTTAGCGGAAAATTTGAAGAATGGAATTTGTTTAAGACTCAGTTTAATAGTTTAATCAAAGAAAATCCGGAACTTTATGAAAATGAAAAGCTCCATTACTTACGCGGGGCTTTGAAAGGAGAAGCCAAATCATTAGAAACATCAGACGATAACTTTTCTTCACTTTTTAAAGCTTTAGAACAAAGATACGAGAATAAAAGAATAATTGTAGACTGTCACATTAAAAACATTCTAAATACTCCATCAATAAACCATGAATCGGCTAAAGAGCTTCGCATAATGTTAGACAATATTAAGAAAAATCTTAGATCGTTAAAAATCTTAGATTTCGCAAGAGATAAACTATCGAATGTTCTATTATTAAATATTGTTCTTGACAAATTAGATCGCGAAACACGAAAACAGTATGAGCTAACACTAAAAGATAATGAAGTACCAGATTTTGATACATTTTTGGAATTCTTAGAAAGAAGATGTCAAATTTTAAATAGCATCAGTGCTAACATTCCATCTAAATTTAATTCGGAACGATCGAAATCTCTTTTGGTTAAATCAAATAAATCACCTAAATTGTGTATCGCTTGTAAATTGCAACCGCATGCATTGTATCACTGCGATAAATTTAAACAAATGAAATTATCTGAACGAGTGAGTTTGGTCAAAAAACATAGGCTTTGCTATAACTGTCTTAGCGAATTTCATTTATTATCTCAGTGTAAATCGAACAGTGTTTGTTATATTTGTAAGAAAAAATCCGATCATCATACATTGCTACATGCATATTCGGCGCCGCTGACGAATTCCAGTGCTCATGGCGTAGACATGACGGGGACGTTAGAGCTTCAGGAACCAAATCAACAAAACATAAATTCGTCAAGGTCAATTGATTCGCATCCGCCAGAAAATGGTCGTATATCTTTCTTCTCAAATGGAAATAATAAAAGTGTTTTGATAAATACTGTAATAATTTATATCAGAAATTCAGCTGGTGAAAGCGTACCGTTGAGAGCGATCTTGGATTCGGCCTCTGAAAGTTCATTTATGACTACGAGAGCAGCCGATGCGTTAGGTTTGAAGAAAGAAAAAATAAACGTTCCGATAAGTGGATTAAATGACACACCGCTGAACATTAAGAAAAAAGTTTCAGCTTATTTATCGAATGAAAGTAATGATTCACATTGGGAAATTGACTTACTAATTGTGCCTAACATTACTAATTTCACACCCTCCAAAAGAATTAATGTTTCGAATTTGTACATTCCACGGAAAATCAAACTTGCTGACCCATTATTTTTCGTTCCTCAAAAGGTCGATATTCTGTTGGGTGCTGAATTATTCTTCTCAATTTTGAGAGATGATAAAATAAAATTGGGAGAAAATTTGTTCTTGCAATCAAGCTGTTTTGGCTATCTTGTTTCGGGTAGTATTTCAGACAATAATTTGTGTTATACACCAAAACACTGTTTCTTGGCTAAAAATTTAGAAACTCTCAACAAAACCCTCACAAACTTCTGGGAAATAGAAGAAGTAGAACCACGCAAAATTTGTAATGACGAATTAAATTATTGCAATGAACACTTCGCGAAAACACATTATAGGAAACCAGACGGTAGATACGTGGTTGAAATGCCACTCAAACCAGAATCTTCGGAAACAATGTTAGGAAATTCTAAAGAAATCGCATCGAAAAAACTAGATCAGTTGTGGACTCGCTTGGAACGTGATCCTACCTTAAAAACACTTTACGTAGAATTTCTTAATGAATATGAAAATTTGAATCATATGGAGGAGGTGAAAGAAGATACACTTATAGATGAAGGGTATTATCTACCACACCATGGCGTATTGCGTCCCACCAGCAAAACAACTAAACTACGCGTGGTCTTCAACGCGAGTTCGAAAACGTCAAGCGGGCATTCCTTAAATGATTTATTGTGCAAAGGAGGAGTGCTTCAAGAAGACCTCTTCTCGATTCTAATTAGATTTAGAAAACACATTTTCGCCTTTACTGCTGACATCAAACAGATGTTCAGAATGATTGAAGTTAATCCTTCGCAAACTAAGCTTCAAAAAATCTTATGGAAAGACAGCAAATTCGCACCGATTAAGGTTTACCAATTACGAACTGTAACGTATGGGACAGCGTCCGCCCCATACTTAGCCACTAAAGTTTTACAACAAATTGCCTTAGATGAGGGAAAGGACTTTCCCTTAGCTTCAAGAGTAGTTCTTCAGGATTTCTACATGGACGATTGCCTTTCTGGTTCCTCAGAATTCAACGAGTTAGAAAAACTTATGTCAGAATTAAAACAGCTTCTCCAAAGGGGAGGAATGACTTTGCACAAGTGGTGCAGTAATAAGGCACCATCCACTGAACTGCAAGAGTTTACGCTTGATCGAAATTCGGAAGAAATAATAGTTAAAACGCTAGGAATGTTTTGGAATAGTTTAAGTGACTCCTTTACGTATAAAGTAAGCATAAGCGCTAATCCTAACTTCACCAAGAGAGATGTACTATCTCAAATAGCACGCATCTATGATCCACTCGGACTCTTGGGTCCTGTTATTGCTAAGGCAAAAATCTTTATGCAGCAGTTATGGTTGCTTAAGCTAGATTGGAACGAAACACTACCTCCAGATATTGCCGAACAGTGGGAAAACTTCATTAGAACACTACCACATTTGGAATACATTCATGTGCCAAGATGTTTTTTAAACACCGATACCAAGTTGGTAGTACTTCAAGGTTTCTCAGACGCATCTTCAAAGGCCTACGGTGCAGTGATATACATCCAAACTGTGTCCAGCACCGGTGCAGTAAACAGTACACTTCTTTGCAGCAAATCACGCGTTGCCCCTACAAAATTCATTACAATTCCACGTCTAGAACTTTCTGCATGCCTTCTTCTCGCAAAACTAACGGAAAGGGTCCTAACAGCTGTTAAACTTCAAATAGACTCTGTGAAATTGTACTCTGATTCTACAGTAGCCCTGGCATGGATCAAGACTCCTTCAAATCTGCTTAAAACATTTGTAGGCAACCGAGTATCACAAATCCAGCAGATATCTAAAGACTTCGAATGGCATCATATTCCTTCAGAGTTCAACCCAGCAGACTTAATCTCCAGAGGACTGGACGTCAAAGCACTTGCCGCTAGTGAACTTTGGTGGAAAGGACCAGACTTTTCAAAATTAAATTCAGCTATTCCTCAGACTTTACAAAATGCCAGTAGTTCAACTGACAAACTTTATACTGATGAACTCAAGACTGTTTCTAAAGTGACATTAAGTTTAAATAATGACTCTTTTTTTGATAGCTTACTTAATATCACTAACAATTTTCATAAATTAATTAGAATTTTAGCTTTTATTTTTAGATTTTGCAGAAGGTGCAAATCTCTTAAACCGCATACAGGAGAACTCACATGCGAAGAATATGAAGGAGCAGAAAATTATCTGCTAAAACACATACAGGTAAAGTATTTTCCCGCGGAGATATCAGCTTTAGAAAGGGGATCTTCAGTTCCACCTACGAGTAAGCTTAAATTTTTGAATCCCTTTTTAGATCCATCCAGTGGATTAATAAGAGTTGGTGGTAGACTCTCACATTCAGATTTAAATTTCAATCGTAAACATCCAGTTATTCTGCCAGTTGGAAATAAACTAAAATTTCAAAAAATTGTATTTTACCCATTATGGATAACTATTTCTATTGTTGGATAATTTATTTATTCTCATTGATTTATTAATTAGTATATTTGTTGTATGTAATGTTATTATAAGTTTGTATTCATACTTTGTTTCTTTAATTTTGAAATAATGTAATATTTCAACGCCGGGCGGGATGTTCCGTACTTGTAACTTGATCGTTTGGCTGACGGAGCACTTTCCCATCGCATTTTTGTTGCTGTGCATTTCTCGTATTAATCTGTAAAATCTGGCAACTGGAAAGTAATGTTGAGTCTCTGCTAATTGGCAACTTGTCTATTCAACTGCGCAGCAGATGAACGCTGACTCGCAATGTACTCGCTCTTGTAACTGTTCCTACGCTGTAATAATAAATAATTAAATGATACCGTTGGTAACGCATATCTTTCTACGCTGAATTACGCACGCTACCTACGCACAGACTGTACACGGCCATACAGCGGCAAGGTATAAGACAATGGCTTCATACAAGATGTTTTTACGCTGATATTGTACACTGATAACACTGTTACACTAATAATGCTGTAATACTGATGCCGTACACTGATATTTGAAAATTTTGCACTAATATTTTTACACGGATATTTAAAACATTTTACACTGATATTTAGATATTTCATGAGACATGTAAATTCCTCAATGTTGCGCATTTACAAAAATGGATTGTCCTGGTGCGTTTTGTGGGCACATCGATTTAGATTTTGAGAATACACTAATACAAAACATCGTATTTTATGCTGATGCATAAGTCGTTGCACATACATAATCATATTACACAGATTTTTACAATGACTTTTAAACGTTTTATACTGAACTTATTATGATATATGTAAAAAGTCTACACTAGTACACATAGTTAAATATATATCAACCTGGTGCATTTTATCGGCACTTAGGTTTAGATACTGAGAGCACATTTGTATGTAAAAGTCTGTTTAACACGTACATTCCGCACATTGTTGTGTATACATAAGCCTTTACACTTACATTTTACATCACTATTTAAATATTTTACACTGATTTTACGCTGAGATGCACACAAATTCTACACTGATGCACATATATAAACAAAAATTGCTGTGGTGCATTTTTGTGCACATGGGTTCAGACACTGAGGATAAACTGATACATACATAGTAGAAAATATATAAACATTTTACACTGACATTAAAACATTTTATGTTGATTTTATTCTGATATATATATACAAATTCTATGCTGTTGTGTATATTTAAACATATATTACCCGGGTGCATTTCATGTACACGTAGCTTTAGACACCGAGGGTACACATATACAGAAACGTCTGCTTTACAACTCTTGTCTATAACATGAACATTTTGCACTGATATTTTAAACAGATATTTAAAAATTTTATGCTGATTTTATTCCGAGACACACACAAATTCTAAACTGTATCACATAAATAAACAAAAATTGCCCTAGTGCATTTTATGTGCAGATAGGTTTAGACACTAAGGATATGCTGATACAATAATTTTACACTGATTCAATCACCGTAACTTTTACATTAATATTACACACCAATAATTAAATATTTACATTTGATGTTACTCTGATATACACATACATTTTACTCCGGTGCGGATATATCGGCATAAAATACCCTGGTACGTTTTATTAGCACATATGCTTAAAAATTCAGGATATACTGATATGATAGTGTCTATTCTACACTGATGGGATACCCTTTTGCATTTACATAAATATTTTACTCGTATTTTTCCACTGTTAATTAAACATTTTACGCTAATTTTGCTGTTACACATAGAAATTTTACGGTATAAACATTAATTCCCCTAGTGTGTTTTATGTGCACATAGACTGACACTGAGAATGCACTGATATGGAAACTGTTCTCACTGTTGCATATACATAAACATTTTATATTGAAATTTTACACTGATATTTAAACAATTTGCACTGATTTTACTCTTACGCGTATAAATTCTACACTGATGCATATACATAAACAGAAATTACCCTGTTGCATTCTATGTGCACCTAGGTTTGGATACTGAGAATATACTGTTACAATAAAACTTGTTTTACACATGCGTACTTGTTGCATATACTTAAAAATTTTATACTGATATTTTGCACTAATAATTAAACATTTTACACTGATTTTACTCTGAATTACACTCCAGTTCTACAATGCTATATACACATAAATTACTCTGGTGCATTTTACATATATAGTTGCCGAGGATGCGTTAGTGTTCTTGTGCAGGATTCCATCATATATACCCTAAGTGGAGCATGATTCGCAAAAGTACTAATAAGACACAATGAGACACCCAGGAGCAAGACAGATAGTACTTACGAGGTGATTTACAATTTATACAGAATGGTTACAGAATTTTACTCGTTAATTTTCGTTATTTTAAAAGGCTTAGCTTTTGATAAAATAACTTTTTATGTAATGTAATACTGTTCTTTGTAATATAGCTATATTCACATACTTTAATGAGTGAAAGTTCAACATTTCAAGGTGAATTGTAGTACAGACCTAATTGCAGGTTGAAGATAATCGAAACATATAAATTACTTACCTCTCATTTGAAATCAAACAACCAAAATGCGAGCACATAGAAAAATATTTTCATTTTGTCCATTCTTTTTTATGTTTGAGCTACACTACATGACTTTACATTGCCAAAATGAATCAATTTAATAACCATTATTCCCTAATTGTTTTCCTAGCCGTGCAGTGTGGCATTTAAGAAAAGCAACAGTAGACGGTTTGTTTTATTGAGATTACGACAAAGCACACTGGAGCGAGGGTCTGCCTTCTTGGAGGACTTTTCAAGGGAAACATGTTAACACACGGGGAAAACGACGAAAAATGTCCATGCAACCAGCTCCTGGAATCGGACCTAGGTTGGAACTACCAGTGTTCAGCGACTTTCTCGCTCGGTCGCTGGTGGGCGTAACAACAACTGGAATTAAAAGTTCTTATTATTTGTGCTGTACAGAATATCTTGATGAATCGGAGTATTATGCAAGACATCTGTACTGTAATATTCTGAAGCACAAATATCCTACGTAATACTTTGATGCATACACATTCAAATGCTGAAAGAAAGACATAAGTTTCAGTATTAGGAAGTTCAACATTAAATTTCCTCGAAATATTTATTGACACGTCGAAAATGGATGTCCAAGTAAATTACGTTTATACCCTCTACGATAATGCCACTGAAATAAACACATGGAAAAGTATGTATTTCGGTAACATAACAGTTTATTGCAGGTAAAAGAAATAGCCATCCGAACAGTAACAGAACTCGCTATGAAGATCAGCAGATAATATCTATTCGTTTAACACTAGCAGCCTCTTTGCCTTTTGTACAAAAGTAAATCACGGTTTGTTTTGGTTGATTATGGTAAAGCACAGTAAGGGCTATCTGTCTAAGGGCAGGGATGACTTCATGGAGGACTTAATAAGGGAAACTAATTCCTATACTTGTTACACGTGGGAAAAAATTCACGAAAATGCCCATGCAGCCAGCCCGTTCGCCAGGTATCGAACGCAGGTCGGTACCACCAATGTTCAGCGATTTTACCTTTCGGCCGCTGGTGGGCCGCAGTATGAAATCACGACCGCAGATAAAAAGCAGTCCAAAATATCTGACAAAATGTTGGTAATCTTACAGCATCCAGAATAAATAATATTACATTAAAGCACGCTCGGAACAGAAGTTAGAGTGAACAGCTAATTTAGCAAAAGAAACTGTGCGAACACCAGTCCAGTTATCATTCCGTGGCCCAGGTCATTATTAAGACGCTAACTACGTTATATCTGGTCATCAGGGAGCACAGGTCTTTCCCCCTTTAGCATTTTCCCGAAGGTGAATGCTGAAAAATTTCATCTGTGCCTACATCCGAACAGATGTATCATAGTCAGTGCGTGATTCATTTCCTAGTTATTTCAATGCCCACAACATCATTCAAACAGAAGAATAAATCTGCGATACCCAAGGTGATCCTGTTTTTTCTAACGGAAATTTATATAAGGGCTTCAACAATAATCTCGAGGCATCAAAAGAATCGTAATGTTACAATACTTATACAGAAGAAAGTTACAAAAATAATGAACCACGCTAGAAGCAATGAATCTAGACATACGGCATAATCGTCCTCCAGTACAGACTTACAGCAAATTTCAAACACAAGAAGGAATCTCTTGTCCTCCTGTGTGTTCTTTAACGGCATCAAATACTCAATACAGGGAATCGAATCATGCATATACCTAATCATGTATAACCATCTTTTATATTCTTAAGGTACCTTGTAAAATGTTTCATGTTCTAGATACATAGATATACGGGGATGATGCCTGGTAACCGGTGGCAGAAAACAAATATTCCGCGTACTTTACATCTGTATCGGTTGAGTACCTGAGAAGCCCCTGCGCAATTTTGCAGAAATCAATACAAGAAGAAGCATGCGCGCAGCTGAGGAAGAATCTTCTTTGCAACATATTTGCAGCAAATGCACAATTAAAGAATGAAGCACTGTCTACGAATCATAAGGATTTGCGTGCTAGTTAAAACTGGAGTTTAAATCATTGGTAATAGAATTCTAACAAGTTAAAATTAGAGTGTAATCCATTGACTGGAGAGGACTGATTCATGATTCAGCTTTGTAATTTGCATGCTTACGAAGAAATTTTATTGCTCGCCGATATTACTGAAACTTCACAATTAAAGATTCACAATTAAAGATTCTAAATTTAATAAATTACCAACTTGCCTGAAGTTAAAAGCTTAAAATTTGGCCAAGACCAGAGAGCTACTTAATCTTCTTTATCCATTATCCGAACAGGAGTGGAAGTTTTTAATCCTTTGTCAAGGTCGCAGTCTAAAATCGCCACGTGTTTCTTAGTGCAGTAATTGCTGTTTTAAGCTTAATCAATTATTCTTGTTGGTGCGTAGGGTTATGTATGAATTCATGGTAACTGCTTAATTAATTTAAAAGCTATAAATCACTGTAGGAGGAAAGGAAAGGTAGAATGGATGTTTAAAGTGATGTAATGTTATTAAAAAAAAGTACAGATATTTTGATTGTCTTCCTACTTCCGTTTATTTCACCGTTAAAAAAATTGAAAACGTCCCCCCCCCAAGATCTTTTGCTGTTTAAATAGATCTTATCCAAGCATGGAAGACGCAAAATATCTCCTTATGACGTGCTGCTCTAGTATATTCTAAGAAGATGCTTTGCAACGATTCGCAGCCTGACATTGAGATACTACAGTCTGCTAAGTAAGTTATCAGTCAAAAGATTTGACCAGGTCTCGCACCCCTTATTGCCTCTCGAAAAACAATGGGATTGTTGATTATGCATCTGTGTGTCTCCGCACTGGGTAGGGAGAACCGGATATTACATTCCAAGACATTCCAAATGGTGTTTCGAAGCTTATTCTACAGAGAGCGCAAAATGTTTTGCTGTCAAATTTATTTTCCTTTCCTACTCAGTTTATTGGCCTTTCTTAATGCTTCATATCTAAATCGTAGTTCTTAAATCCGTTGTGTTTTGTTTATTTAATTTTCTCCTTAAAAAGCTGAATAATTGTGATTAAACGTTCATTTTATATATATATATATTAATAATAAATTAACATAAAATTAAAATCTCTTTATTTCAGTCAGTGGTTTATTGATGACAAAACACGTGAGGGATATATGGGAGAGATGCTTTCGTGGAAGACTTTTCAAATTTCGGTATTCATGTTACAGGAGAGAAAAATTCAACAAAAATCCCATTCTGATAGCCTTTTGGTCGGAAACTGAATATGAGAGGAACTGCAATACTACCAGAGTTATCTACTCGGCCTCTCATGGGTTGCATTCTTACATTAGGAAACTTTTTTTTGGCTATACAAATTCGTTAAAATATCATTTCTGCGGTAAGCA
>KK120795.1:51013-85233 GCA_000611955.2 Stegodyphus mimosarum
TAAATCGATATTGTAAAGATTCCGAAATCTGCGAATCGAACTTCCTAAATATGCAGACAGCAGATTTATCTGTACAAAGATTTCGCTTCGGCATCTGTAGTTAGGGGGGAAAAGTAAAGGGGGGGGGAACTATGACCACCATTATCATAAAAAAAAAAAAACCAAACGTTTACTTTATAAATACAATTAAAAAATAAAAAAAGTCTGTGTTGATTCATAATTTTATAACCGTCTTCATGTTTTATTTTTAATGCAAAAAAATTGCATGGGTAGGAGAATCTGAAATTCTACAGCTATGATACTTAATATATAAAAATGCCTTTTATAGTTTAGAATTTAACAAAACGATATATAAAATATTATTAAGGCTTGCGTGCTGTTTGAACAATGGCTCATTTTGTGAGTTCTGATACAATTTGGAAAATTAAACGAAAAGAAAGGTCTTACGCTACATGGTTTAGCAACAGTTCACATTTTTTACCGCCGACAGGATTTTCTTGGTAAAGTGAAACCCCGCACCTGAAAGAATACTTCATGCTGTTTTTTTTTAATTGATCACTTACTTTCTAGGAACAATTTTTCTTATCCTCGTGTGACAGTTTTATTGGATTGTTCTACAGCAAAAAGTGAAAAGAACAGAATAATTGTCTAAACGGTGTTCATCTTTAGTTATTACAACCCATTAATAAAGTCGGTTACTAGGATTTACCCGTAGGGGCGTTAAAAAAGAAAGATTTTCTTCAGAAAAATTTAAATTTATATTTCTGGGACATGAGCCGCGACCATTCAGCAGAGCTAAGACAGACTCTCCCCTGTGTCGCTGAATGGATTTTAAGGACTTAAACTGCCAGTGGTTTTTGGTGAATAATTCATACCCAAAAAGTATTGTAAATTACCAACATATGCTAACTTTCCTTTTCATAAATGACTGGTGTGTTCAGCGTGACATCCAGCTGTTCCTTGAAAAGCTGTTTGCTAATTGATCTTCGTGTAATTTTTTAGGGCGAACGAGTTTTTTTACCATGCCTTTAGAAAGATATTGTTAAAATATAGGGTAGGAAAAAAAATGATAACGAAATATAGCACTCAGTTGGAATGGTGTAGTCTAGCAAGGTGAGAATTAACTACCTGCAGTAAAAACTGAAAAGTTATTGCTCTTAGTAATCACGACTCTTCCCAAAGGCCTTTCCAACTTTGCCAAAAAGTAAACTGAAGACTGCGTTATGTTATGGCTTTAATAACATATGCGCTTTATGAGCTAAATTTTTCATCTCTAAAAAATGACTTCTGTGTGTAAAGGTTAGTCAGCGTATGTCAGATTAAGGGAATTTATATCCATCGCGTCGTTTTTAAACGACAGTTGTGAAAAGGTCAAGAGGTTGACCCTTTAACTGAATCTGAGGTTTTCAGAAGGCATTAGTATTCATGGTATATTTCAAACATATTGCAATAATAGAATTAAAAATGAATTCTTAACAAGTTGCGTTAGTATTCGTCAGACGTTGCAGCCTGAGTGTACTGTTCATAGGTGGAAAAGATAATGGATACTCTTGCATAATAAAAATGAAAGTGCTGTAATTCTAACATTGCACAAATGAAAAATAAAAAAAAATTCAAACTCGTTGTTTTATATAAACTTAAAATAATTTACATTTCCTTGCAGAAATAAACCGCCCGCTTTGTCTTTTAGGAGGCGAAAGTAGGAAAGTCTGTATAACTTAAATTATTACTGAGGCATTTGTAAAATTCTTAAATTTCATTACATATTTAGTGAAAGAAAGAAATAAACATTAACAACACTAATTTTTTTAATTAAAATGTTGCTAATTTAACATGGGGAGGAAGCTTTTCTGAAGGAACTTTATTTTTTAACATAGGATGCAAAATAGATGTTTTATCTATAGCTTATTGTATAACAAAACATGTTAAAACTGAGAATTTTCATCATCTCGGTATTCGCAATATATTGTGCTTAAATGTCTGCCAAGGTAGCATCGATAAGTGCACTTCGCTGATGGCAAACTGAAGTTGATTTCATCAGACTGAAGACAAAACTTCTTATCTGCTAGTCCAGAAAGACCTTTTTGCTTTCATTACTTCACTACTAGATTTTGTACTAAATGAATTTTTACGAAAACATTAACTAAGCAAAGCAATCTGAAATGACAGATGTGAGTAAGACGGAATTTTCTTGTAGGATATAACTTTAATTAATTTTTTTATTAAACTTCTTCAGCTTCTTTACCAAATAAAAAACAGACTGGCTTAGATTGCGTATCTACTGTACTGAAATTAAGCAGATACAATAAAACAGCAAGCAAAACTGGTTAAGTTAGGTTATTCAATTATGGCAAAGCACACGAGGGCTATCTGCCTAAGGGGAGGGATGCCTTCGTGGAGGACTTTAAGGGAAACTGGCTCGTGTACACGTTACACATGGGGAAAACCACGAAAACGCCCATGCAGCCAGCCCGTTCGCGGGATTCGAACCTCGGACCGAACTACCAGTGTTCAGCGTCTTTACCGTTCGGCCGCTGGTGGGCCCAAGCAAAACTGATTAAAATAATTATTGAACTCTATAGAATGTAAACTGAACCAAGCTCCTTTGCTACTTGTAAGATATAGAATATCAACTGCAAATCCAATATAGGTACTCCGTATGAAATACTAACACTTTCCGATTACATTTTAAAACAATGGTGGATTAAAGCTAAAAATTGCCGTTGAATTTAGCTTTATCACCGCTATAGTAAATTAACTTAGCGCTACAGATGGGGTATATTAGTTCAGATTTTTTCTTCTAGCAAATGTGACGGACAAAGTGGATATCATTCAGTTTAGAACCTTTGGATATTAGCTACCATGCGGCTGTATCTTGACGTCCGCTGAGTCTTCTGAAATTCTGCTTAAAATTTGCGTACTGAAGTTGGAAAAGTGGACCACAGAATACCAGAATGTAAAAAGAAGCGCTTAGTTAACTTGAAATACAGTTAAAAGAAAGTACAATGCATCTTGTTTACATTTTGCAAATCTTTTAAAGTAAGAGATCTTGGAATAGCAAGAAACCTTGATAGCTCTAAATTAAAGATTAAAAAAAAAAGTATTTGAAAGCTTATGAAAAGCATATAAAGCCATACTTTTGTACTTGATGTTAAAGAAAATATTCAGTGATTCATTGGACACATGAAAAAAAGTTTTCCCGGGATCTGGGAAACTAGTTCAAGAAGTGCTTTTTCTCCGTGTGCGTATGATCCATATGCTGTAGGTTTCTAAAGCATCCGTTGCACAGTCGCTTACTCTCCAGTATTTGTGATCCTGAAAGTGATAAGAACATATTTTGAAACCACTCATCCGTAACACTCTCCATTAAATGTCACGGCATCCCATCTTACAGATGTATAGTTGTATCGCAAATCAGAACCCTCCGAGCAGAACGTGTGTTCATTGTTGCTATTATCGATAAGCATTTCGAGTCGTAAAAGCCGATTTGAATTAAAACTGAGGCAATATGAATTTCTGTGTGAGCAAACAATTAAAGTGTATCCGTTATTAGTGGACTTTTATCTAGGAGGAACTCAGTATATCTAATCTCCTAGATACGTAAGAAATGTGCAGTTGAATTCGGTTGGTTGTAGCACGCTTGAAAATACAAGTCAGGAGTGTAATAAATAAAACACGAGTATACTGAATAAATAAAGGATTTGAATTTACAAACTATTATACTATGGAGTTCTGCACACATCTTCATTTAGGGCGCTCTGAATGAACATTTTCTTTATTTTTATGACAGAAAAATAGGATTGAAAGAAACAAGATGATATGGGGACCTCCTACAATTTGAGCACCATGATTTCGGCTTTCTAGGCCTAAGCGCTAATTAGGATCTGTGTATTTTCCCGCGCAGTTGCTGACTTTTTGTTACGACAGAACTGCGCGAATTATTGAGCTTAATTTTGGTCATTGTAGATAAGTACTAAAAAGATAAGGATAATAACTGTGATGACGATATTATAGCAAAGAAAGACGAGCTAGAATTTTAAACTCCCAAGACTGGAGGTGCTATGGACACATGAGTGTCTCTCTAGCTCCCCTTTTTTAATCGACACAGGTAGTGGTATATTTGAAGTTTTTAGTATTTCAAGAGAAAATTTGTGAAATTAAAACGAAATGTTTTTAAGCATATATTTATTCTTAAATTCTTGAATAAAAGGGCACTGAAAAGTTTTAAAATCGTAGAGAAATATTACTGTTTATAGAAGTGCATTAATAGTACAAATAAGTAAGAGTCTATTTTCTCACTAGTACTTCTTCGGCTATTTAAATTTCTCCTTCTGATACTAGAAACCCATTTACTGGCGTTTCCCTGAAATTTTTTGGGTTGTTGCATTACGTTACGCTACCATACATTTATCGGTTGATCCTAGTTGGCAAGTGGTTCATTACGGGAAATGTCAGATATTTAATTTATCTTCCTGTCAAATAACTGTTTTCCATTTGACTTGATCAAAATTCTTTATTCTCTAAATTATAATGGAATTGTTTAAAATTCTGTGCAATTTAAAAACAATAATATGCTTTTTAATCATTTTAATGTTTATTTTTATTTTTTAATAATATATCTAACTTGTGTGATTTAAAATAAGTTTAATTTGCAGCATATGTGCTTGAGGAATTTTATAAACTCTTGTAGCATTATTTTAATGAATAAAATATGTTTCTAATGTTGGGTATTACGCATTGAATCCTTTTCTTTTTCAAATTATTAAGGATTTAAAAAAACTGAAAGATAAATATATAACTCAGCTCTGAAAATGTAGTGACTCATGGTTATAACGAAGAAATTTTATTCGAAAACTTTCTTTTCGTTACAATCGATTTCAATTTTCTTAAAGTCGTTGAACTTTCTTAAGAAATTATGCAAACGATAAAAGATTAACAAAAGAATTGGAACTTTAATAAAATGTTTTACGAGCTATGCGTACAATTTTTTAATTACCACCTTCCCAAATTAATTTCATTATTATATTCACACTGTAATGACGAGACAGCCCTTCAGATTTACTTTATTTACTTCCTCATGTAATCGCGTGTCTTATTGCGGTAAAACTTAAGCTAGGAGTTAACCTGTTTATGTAAGTTATGTTTTATTTATAATTTGAATATAAGCAAAAGTGAATTAATTGCCTTGCGGAAGCATGTATATTTGCTGGCTTCCAAAAGAAAAACATTGTTAAAATATTCAATAATGCTGTTTTCGAAAAAGAACAAATTACTTGGCCCATTGCAACTTCTTGTTGAGACTAAGTTTAGACGAACCTTCCTTCCACCTGAAAACACCAATGAATCTAATAAAACAATTCGATGTATTATATGGGTTATGTTTTGTTATTTTACTGGAATATCAGTCAAATAATAAATCACACCAATACTGTATATCGTGCTGCTATTTTAGTACGCGATGCGTATTTTTTCTGAGTTGGAAATGCATTTATACGCAATTAAAGCGAAGTAATTATTACACTTAAATTATGACAATCGATTATTGTTGCAAAATTTGAACACTTTGCCATTAAAAATGCAGTGAAACTTAACTGAGTCGGCACTTCATTGGACAATATGCTGTCAGATATCGCGCTCATCGAACTAGAAGGAAGTAAATGAATAAATAAGTTTGTTAAGGAAGGAGAATTGATCTTTTAATTATTTCTTTTTGTAATAAAGTATTTTAAGGCTTATATACATATTGAATCTGTACTTGCTACAATATATGCGTAATTACGTTTCGGCTTATTTACACTAATTTTTTTTTTTTTTTTTTATATATAAGCGTTTCGAAAACTGCTTCTGTACTATCTCCAAGTCGGAAAGATAGAAAATTGTATAAATTTTGGCTTATAAAATTTTCTTGTGAGATAGAATGTAAATTTGACCTTCTGAGCTTTCTACACTCAAGATGGTGTACAGTGCTTAACATTTCTACGTCCCTCATTATCCTTGTATAAGGAAAATCATTATCACTTGTCAGATACTGTTCGAATTCTGAATCTTCATTTTCTAAATTAATGTCAACCTTTACTTTTCGAATGATGAAGGATAGAGGGGAATTTATTTAGAGAGAGAGAGATATCTAAAAAGATATCTGTTTTGCGATGGCAAGTTTGACTGTTAGCAATATACAAACGAACAAAAATCTTCAATGAAATAATTATTCAGAATGTTGGTTTATTCGAGTATCGAAATTGCGATGTTTCGCAAGCTAACTAAATTATACAAAGTTTCACACCTTCAAGAGCCTCCCAATACCCTTTTGTCTGAAGTTAGAAACTTTCAGGTCAAGTGTTTCGAAATTCAATAAGCTTTAAAAACATTACTGTATATATTGCAGTTTTCACATTCCACATTAATCTGCGCTACATTTCTCTCGTCTCTGCTTCTCTATCTATTGACTAAATTTTTGCGCTTCATTTCAGAACCACTTAACCTCCTCTGGCTGTTTTTTCCTCTTCTCCAGATTTGCCATGATTTGTGTGAGCTAAGTAAATGATTACTGGAATCCACACCAACCTGCCTCGTGCCGAGTGCAAGTACTTATCACTGGTCCCAGGACGATTATTTGCAAGTCCTGACCTGCTGATGGTCTTTTAACAGTGCATATCTGCACCCCATGAGGTATAGAGTTCACAATAGTTGTTAGAATCATTTTTCTGGGTTTTCTTTCCACACTCCATCTTTTCTCTACGCTTTCATTTAGTAGCTTAGATTCTTTACAGATCGACGAAGCGTAAAACCTAGCCGAGGAAAATGTGACAGAGCTGGCAGCTTAGAAACTCGGGTATATAAGCCGTTTTAAATACTTTGTGAATTCCTTCCCAGAACTCCGTTGTGTGGTGTACCTTAATAGACTAAATGTATTTATTAGCCTCGTATCAGTATGATCTGCAACAGCCTTAGTAATCATCACTTCAAAATTATATGTAAGAATATTTTATAGCTTCATTTCAATTTAATATCATTTTCTAGTAGATGTGCGCTGGCTGCAGTTTTAACGAAAAGTAGATTGCACCTTATGACAGTTTGTAAAGCTTTCGTACTTTGTATTAGTTTTGTATATCATGTATTCAGTACATGATTAACAAAATTAACGCAAAGCATACATCTGTGGGCCATGAAGTTTTATGCAGCGCCAACCCTTGAAGTCTTACACGTTAGATAGTTTTAAAAGCTTAAATTGGCATATTTGGAAAACGATAAAATATTAAACAGAAATTATTTTTATAAGCTTGTCATCATAAATTAAAAGTTTTCGAAGTTATTATATTTAAATAAATTATGTATTAACTACTAAAGCAAAGAAACAAATAATAATAATAATAAAAAAAACACGACAGATACAAAGAATTGAATTATGAAGGGGAAAAAATACTACGTCAAGAAATAGATTTCGAAATCGAGCACATCATATTAAATACATTTGTGCCCAATTCTAAGTTCATCTTCTTGCGTTAGCAATGTCTATCGTTTTTTGATGGTGATGGACAGCTTTAACAACCAAGGCACGTTATTGTACGCAAGACATTAAATTAATTTTCCCAGCTATCTGTAAACAATACACATTTTTACTCATGTCCTGCGCCTGAAACTGCGGCATGCTATTTAAGGATAATTTTCAGAAATTTCTCGTGCACCGCCCTATTTGAGAAGCTAATGAAATGCGTTTTGATAGGGAGAATTGTTAGAGCATTTGCGGTTCGCTGATCTTCAATGAACCGTAGCCACATTTTGAAAATCTTTCTTGAATGCATAATGAATGTTGCGAAAAACGATGAACCCATACTGGTCAGCTGGAACGGTATCCTTTCCTCACTGAAGAGCAGATCTCGTCTCTGTCAGCATTTTTGAGCTTAAATTTTCTGATATGTCCACTGCTTTTACAGCTTAACAAGCGCGAAACGCATTTAGGTACTTGCATCTGCTTCGAATAACGCTAATTTATTATGTACTAGTTTTCAGTTACCTTACATTTGCGCTAGTGTTAGGAGTAACATTGCCATACACTCTCATTTTGCAGAGTGTTATAGCGAACGTAGTTTAAGTTGCTTCTTCTTTATTGAATCATTAATTAAAATGAATATGAAGATAATTTAATGGTTTTAACTTGATATAAGTGAAATAATCATTCCGGTTCCAATCAATCTGAAAAGTATTTCGGTTCCTCCAGGACAAAAGTTTGAGCAATGATCTTAAGGATTCCTTCAAAATAAAAAGTTTGAAAAATAGTGTCATAGTACTATTAATATTGTCTTTCCAGCTTTTCGTCTCGGAACAAGCGTACAATATTTTTCAGAATGAAAGAAAGTTCTGCTTAAAAATAATGTCTGCAGCTAAATAGTATATGTATCCATTCACTGAACGTTTAGTTTCTTTTATCGAGCTGGTTATCCAGTTTTGCGTGGCCTTTTTCGTTATTTTCTGTTCGTGCATTATAAATACAAATCAGTCAGTCTTTTCAGGAATTCTTGAGCCAAAATGTGACTCATATTATCAAATTATGTAGTTAGTTTCCCAAATTCAGATAACTTAGCCTAACTTGAACTTTTCTCATCTTGTTTACGTTTTGTTTTTCTTATTAGTTTCATCCGCTGGCAACTTCTAGGTTTTCTCACTCCCATCAACCGTTTGTTTGTCACAATTATTTAAGATTAATGAGACAGCGTGACTCATCTACCAGATCACATTCACATTTCTGTAAATAAACGCTGAAGGTATGTTTTCACAGTTCCTTGAATTTAATGAATTGCATTAGAATATTTTATTTTTGTGTTTAACGCCTGTCTTCGCGTTATAGAACCCTTGATAATTTTCCAGTGATTTTTCCCATTTAGCGCTATCGCGGTTGTGTATTTAAAATATCGATTTTCAGTAACTTAAAACTACATTATCATGCAAGGAACTTCCTGGTGTGAGTCATACGATCGAAGCCTGAAAAGTGAGGTTCTCTTTATAACTGGCTAATCGAACTAGCAGTTCTTCAGCTGCAGGAATATATAATTTTTTACTTTCCGGCGTCTTTTACTCTTTGATATCTCTTAAACTTTGAAAAACCTAAGTGCTTTAACACAAAGCATTGCTCGCTGAGCGACGTTTAGCTTTTTTTTTTTTTCCCTTAGTTTCTTTATCACCCATGAATGGAGCAGCTGTTGACTAGAACGTCGCTATGAAATTTCAGCCTCCACAGGTGTTGCCAGTTTTATATCTAAAACTTAGCAACTGATAGGCATATCTCAGCTTTCTGGTTGGCAGCAGCCTGTGGAATAGATGTCTGCATATATCCCAACCACTGAATAAACTGTTTCTACTTTCTCTCTGAACAAAGAAGATACTTACTATTTTAGCATCCGCTTTATTTAATTTACAGCATATTACCCGAAGAAATTGAACGGGCAG
The DNA here is from genome assembly GCA_000611955.2 of Stegodyphus mimosarum. Lineage (NCBI taxonomy): Eukaryota > Metazoa > Arthropoda > Arachnida > Araneae > Eresidae > Stegodyphus > Stegodyphus mimosarum. Next base: position 60,458 of record KK120795.1, read on the forward strand.
AGCTCAGTTCCTTTTTTAGTAACGCATAAATTATTTGTGAATCCTGTAAATCACTAAGCAGCTTGCTAAGAATTTGGAGCTCGCCTACGAATAGCTGCCGATTCTTTAACTCTTGTATCGTTTCCGAATAATAATTCATAGCTATGTGTAAACTCGGAGATGAAGTGGAGAGAAATATATGATTAGCAGGAATTTTTTAGCTGATGTTTATTTGGAATATTTTGCCGTTTTCTCGACTTACTTCACAGGATAATTTTTCTCGGGAATATAATATCTATGTGGCTGCACATTATTACTGCGCCTATTATGTTGGTTCAGCGTGAGTGATATCAAAACACTGTCACTGGATAAAAATTAGTTATATTTTATTAAATGTTAATGCTACTAGATAATAATTAAAAATTTGCAAAATGAAACTTTAATGTACTGTTTCCATTGCTGTAACTGAATTACTTCTGATTTTAAAAGTATGGGTAATATTTTTATCAAATATTTATAAAAATATTTTATTTGATTCAGTTATTTACATATGTTTTCTCATAAAATCAAGTCTTTCAGAATTTATGCAAAACTGACACTTTTTCATATATTTTTTACATAACTAACTTTCCGTAAATTCGATTTAAGTTATTACAGAAGTTTCATTTTTGTTGACAGAATAATTTTTCGATATAATATTTTCATTGCAATGAGTAACGTTTTGAACTTTTGCTTGCTATAGTGCACCTTGTAAATATTTATTTTTCCAGGCATGAAATACAATGCTAGAGATGAATGCTGATTTTCCGGAACATGAGTTCAAAACATGTGGTGGACAATGCAAGCATTTTCTTCTATAATTTTTCGGAATTCACTCATATGTTAAGGATGGTAGTGCTTCACAGAAGCACCGGAGATTATGTCAAAATTGTATATCGTAAAATAAGTTTTAAAATTGTTAGTGAGGTTTCTCTGAACTGAAATGGTTCTCCGATTGTTTCATGCAGTGGATTTGGACTGTTTTTGAAGTTTCCTTGGTATTGAAGAATACTTTTTTTAAAACAAAGATCGTGATAATCAACATATTTTCTTCTGCCTACTTAATTATAAAGACATTCGACTATGCACATATTCTGCGCTGAAGAATTGTTAATTTAGTATTATTTCTCAGGTAATTCTCAGCTAATTTTTACTTCTTCTTCCATACAACGAATTTAAATTACTTTCAAGATTTCATGTCTGCTACAGCAAATTTTTGCTTAGTAAAAAGGGAAAGTTAATCTTCGATAGTAAGTTGAAAATCGTATGCCTTCCTATTATCATTGGGAAACCTACCTACGAATGCTGTTTATATGAAGGATTGTAACTGAAAGTTTTAAAGAAATCCTTAGACATTCTTTGGCCCAGTATTCCACTTTACGAACAGGATTATAACCCCTGCTCATGCTTTTTCGAAGCGTATAAGTGTGACTGGTCTAAAAGTGATTCTTAACAGGCAAAACGATGAATGTTACCTGTCACTGATATGAAAGCCCCTTTTTAACTCCTCTCTTTGGCTTCAGGGGTGGTCCTGCCGATTTAGCGATTAGTTAGGTTGGAAGTTGCTATTACGATTTAGCGATTACTTCTACAGTTCACACTTTTTTGTAATGTTAATATAGTGGAGTGAGGTTTTCTTTGTCAATTCTAAATTCATTATTGCTCCTCTGTCTTTTAATACATCTCGAATAGTTGACATTATAGCTTCAGTACTGATAAGAAAGTGATAAGAATGGTAATGTCACAGAATTCTCTTGCCCTCCCCACCTTTAATTTGCAACGCAAATATTATTGGCACATTTTTTAGAAGGTGTCAACAGTATTTGTATTACATACATGTATGGAAAAGTATCTCCGAATCTAGGTTGATAATTGCCTTAAATATCGAAATTGCTAATGTAATTTCCAATGTAACTCTCATAGGAGTTAATTTTTTTAAGAAAAATAGCTCGTTAAAATTTGAAAGCAAGTAGTTAAAATGGTCTTTGAATATATAATGCGCTCGTAAAATTCTATGAAAAAGTAGGAGGATATGTTAAAATCATTACTATGTATAAAATCAAAGGATATTATTAAAAGTAAATTGATAGAAAACGATGTGATTGAAAACCAGATCATTCGATATTAATTTTGAAGCGCGTGGTCTTAATTAGACGATAAAGGAAAAATGATAATGAATTGCTTTGTGAATGTTTGAGTCATTGCAGAGTGAAATTTAATTTTTGACATCTGGATCTTAAAATTAGAAATAGTTATAGCTTTAAAGTAAACTACACTCTAAATTTCAGTTTTGTGCGATTTTTCTGTCGCTGAATGCCTCAATATTTTGCAGTGTCTTTTAAATTTTTTCTACGAGATTTATTCTCAAGCATAAAGACTTTCTTTCAAAACACGACTTGTTTTTTCTTAACTTATCGCTTTCAGTACCCATTGGCATGTTATTTGCGCGAAAGTGGTACTGAATTCCACTCGAAGCAACAACATACCAGAGCAGTTAACGCCTACGCAAGTTCTTGTGACGTTTACTCTGTCTGCAATAAAATTCGAGGCGTCTTGTGTTTGAAAAACTGAGACGAAATACTTACGTAGGAAGAGAAAAAGGTGTATGGAATGCTCTTTATATTATTGTTACATTAGTTGTTAATTTTTATATAGAAGGCGGCTTGATATCATATGAAACTAATTATTAGCCTTGCATACGGTTCAGTGATTGTATTAACAAAATGTTCTACTGAAGTTTCGAGAAAGTTTCGCGTACAGCTTGGTGAGAAGTTAAAAACTCAAATGATGTAAGTAACTTATCTACAAAGTTTAACTTTCAGATAAAGAAATAAAACAAAAATAATAAAAACTGAAGATACGGAAGAATTCAGCGCTTGTTTCCTTTTATGACGTAGATATACTATCGGGCTCATCTTTCAACCAAGAAATAATTAGAACGTCCATTTTCTTTCCTTAACGAATTCAAGAATCGTATTTTGTAACGTTTTAGAGGACGAAGATTATTTTAATAGAATAACTGAAGTAATGAAACGAGGATATTTGGGTAAATATTTTTTTTAATTAGCAGATGAAAGTATAGCTACGTATTAAACGCTTTCTTTCAATTACTACATACTACACGAAGCAAGTGCGGCATTAACGCCCATGTTATTTCTTTCAAGCATTTTCTGCCCAGTCTGTTTATATGAGATTCTATGAAACTTTATGAATTAACTGCATTTGTTTAATTAAACTCAGTCGTGTTACAAACTTTATTTTTTCCTGTAGAGGTCAATATCCATACTTTGAAATACGAAAAGCTTTCACTCTATTGTACAACAATTTCAATAAGTGACTAGCAAATTATTTTCAATCTACAACGTAATATTTAAATTTAACGTAGCGTTCAGGTCAGGTAATACTAGAATGAAATCTTTAAACAATTATGCTGCTTGATGGAGGGCGGATCCTAGTTACGACAGCTAGTCAGTCAATCATACCCAGAAATGGAATCTGGGCGTAGAGTTACGTTGGGTTATGCTCGAAATTGTAACTCAAGTAACATAAATTCAAGAAGGTAAGTCAGGTGTCACAAGATAATTAACGAAAAAGAGGTACATCTTTTACTCTTTCGTCTGGAGCAAATGCATATTGAAGTAATAGTTAACGCGACAATTGCGTCTCATGCGGTTATTCTGCCGAGCGCTATTTAGTGTACGTCTTTTAATATTTTTAAGAATTTGTCTGACGCTTGAAGGGATATTTTAATAAGATATCTTTAGAGAATGGAAAATGCCCTTTATGAAACCATATGGTTTCTACTTGCACGTTGGATAGGATAATAAAAACACTATATTGCTATTTCGCATGGAATATTAGAAAATTCAGTGGTACATTTTAACTTGCCAATGACTTAATGACTAGCCGCTTGTTTTAATATCTCTTCATTATCTAGGGACTGTGAGCCGATGGTCTGTCATAGAGGAATTCATAGACTTTTTAGCTCCCTAATTCGGGATTATTTGTTTTACTTCGTCGTAAGATTCAAGGTGTTTAATGCGGGCGGCGTTAAAAGCAGAGAAATTGGTAAGAGCTATGCAAATCTTGATTTTACAACAAGAAATTTTCTCTTATGCAATTAGGTAAAAACTTCTAGTAGTTCAGTTACATGCTATCAAAAAATATCTCGTATACATCAGTGCCTAAATGGATCAAGAAATGATATGTTTCTGTTGTTACTCTGTCTCCACCCTTAAACTATTCTTTTATTTTAATTATTAATTGTACGTATATTAAATGGCCTTCGGTTTTGTTAGCTGGATAATTTGTGGTTTTATTGATAATCTGATAACTTTTTACTTCAAAAGAGGGAAAACTGAACAGCGAATTCCTGCTAAATTAGTCAAAATCTCTCATTTTATGAATTTTATCTGAAATCTAGCCTTCGTGATATGCATATACGTGCATCGTAGTTGAGGTGTTTATCATCCAAACAAAGAAGTAAAAGAACTGCAAATTACATACCACCCGTGTAGGTGACGGACGATCTGAAACAACAGACGCCCATAGCTTAACCTTCGTCAACTGCAAGCCATTCCCCCTTTCTTACTTTATTTTATCCCTTTTTGTCTATTGTTTTTGTGTTCTTCCATGATCTTTATGCAGGGCGGTGCTGCCTTCAAGCGGAAGGTGGCTGAACTAATTAGGACAAGGCTAGACAAATGGTAAGGTAGTAGAGCTTGGTGGTTAAATTATTGTTATATATTTAAATGCTGCTAAATTGAAAAATTGGGAAAGTTGCATTTTGCTACCGTTTCAAGGAATGAACTCTAATTGTGATGTAACTTTGATTAAAATGTGCAGTGTTTGATGGTTTATTTTTGTCTTTTTTTTATTTGAGGTGAGCTTGTGCTTGGAAAGTCGAGTATGGAGTTTTGTGTTTTTCCTTTTTCTGGTGTAATGTATGTATCCTAATAGTAAGAATTCCTTATTTCATTGTTGTTCTTTATTCAGGTACCGAAAAGTTTTCCACTTTGGGACCAACAAGATAATTCGTTTGTAAATAATTTTTAGAAACTAAAGGCAAAAGTTTTAAAGAAACTGGATGTAGCCGCCAGGATATAATCAATTAAGAGGTCAGTTCTAAAGCGGTTAGAAATGCAGATACTCTCGTAATTGATTGTAATAAGTACGTGAGGTGACAGCTGCAATGCGTGAAAGAGCACAGCGGTTTTCATTTCCCATTTTTCCCTGACAGATTTTACGTGCTAATATTATCGCGAGTAATAGTTGTTAAGAAGAAGCGTTGTAGCTTTTCAAGTGCTCATTAGAATTAAATTCAAATGTACCTTTAGTAGTAAAAGAAGATATATAAGCATATTTTGTTTCTAATTCAGTTTTTTTAAACTAACTACAGTGAACACACTCTTAGGCGAACCTCCCAGCGGTAAAATCGCTGAACACTGGTAGTTTGACCTAGATTCGATTCCAGGCGTACGGGCTGACCTGCATGAGTGTTTTCGTGGTTTTCCTCGTGTATAACGTGGCTCTTTTTGGTTTATTTGATTATGGCAAAGCACTCGAGGGCTATTTGCCGGAAGGAAGAGATGCTTTCGTGAACCATGTGTAACATGGATATGAACCAGTTTCCTCTGGAAAGTTCTCCACAAACGCAACCCTTCTATCAGGCAGATAGCCCCTGCATTCTTTGTGATAAAGTAAACCATCCAAATCATCGCTCTCAGACGACACTCATGGCTTCAGCGGATTGTAGTCTTTTATGCAATTTGGTCGTCTTTCAGAAATGCTGTTCTGAAATTGCTTCTTTATCTTCTGAGGAAAATTGTCCACTTTCTGAGTGTAGTCGCCATGAAAAGATTCGCTGTATTTCATATTAAAGCATCTCAACTCATCATGGAATAAAAACATTGCAAATGGAGACCTTTCTTTCTCAAATGGAATAGTATTGCAGCAAATTTGCTTCTTTAAATATTATTCTTATTGAGCATTAATTTTACGCTGAGCGTTAATAGAATAATATGCTAATATTTTTTTATTGTTATTTTAATGTCTTTCAGAATCTAACTTCTGACTTTCCTGAACTACAGAGTCGAATATCATTGTGGCGTCAGTCCAAGGACATTCACTTTCTTTATTATTCTACTGTTTAATCAGAGGGGGCGAGTGACCTCTAACAATTGTGTTGTGCGAATTGTTTCTCACGTTTAATTTCATTATTTCTTTATTCATTCTAGGGTTATAGGACACGTTTAGGGTGCAATAAATTAACCTCTTCCGTTCTCTTCAATAAACATGCTGCCAAACAATTACGCAATAATGGCATTTGGAAGTCTTTCTGCAATGCAAGAGTAGACTAGAGGGAATTTTGCAGCACCAAATTAATAACTGTGAGAAGAATCCTAAAATCTGTTAAACTTCTTTTGCTGATTGCAGCACCCAACTGTTTCTGACTCAACGAATAACATTTATCTTCATTGCATAAGAACATCGGGATATAGTCTTCGAGGCAACATGCATTCTTTGACCGTTTCTTTGTAGGGATTGTGGATAAGATCTCATTGTCCTGTATTAAACTGAAGTTCTAAAACGCATTGAAACGTGAAATATACGAAATCTTCCAACCAAATATTTATGCATAACAGTTTATTATTAACAGAATGTAGAATCTTTCTTTAATCTTTTATTTAAATTTTGAAATTGCTTTTGAGTTACTTGCAGATTATTCTTTCATTTATTCGAACATTTCAGCCCAGTACAAGCACACTTTATATGCAGTATCTTCGAATTTTTATGGCATATCGAAATTCCTCAAACACTAAGTCTATTTTAATACTGGCTTTGATCTCTTTTCCTATCAGTACCACTGGAGTTTCGATAATAAACTGCTTTAAGAGCTTCAAGAGCCTTACTATAGTTTTGGGAAACAATTTACTATCTTTTTTTTCCTGTAATTGACTGATAAGCTCCGCAAGAAAAATATTTACATTTTCTGTCAATGCATCTTGAAATTCAGATATTTCAGCCGCCGTCTTCAAAACCTCGTGTCAAACCAAATTCTTAACGCTTTATTTTCTATACGACAGCTTCCCTAACAGTGTGCAATAAAATGGCGTTACATGATGTTGACATTCCAGACAATAAATCTTCCCCTTAAACTTCTGATAACAAGCCTTAGAATTTTTGGAAGTTGAACTGGCGCCATGAATTGATTTGTTGCGTCTTTAATTGAAAATTCAGCATTTGTTTTTGAGCCACAAAAATCAGCTAAAAGGTTTTTAAACAGCTAAAACATTTCTCAGTTTTTCTTATTTAATTTTTTTCTTTTTCTTCCGAAGCATTTTCCCCAGTTTCGGAAGTTCCATCTCTTGATTTCCAGTTTCAAATTTCAAATGTTTTAGGAACTTGTATACATATTACGCTATACTATATTTATAACTTCTGTTAAATTCTAAAGCAGTGCTACTATTCTAAAGCAGTGCTTTGCTGTAATGCATTTTCTATGCGACCGTTTTACTTAGCTATTTTCTTTACAATCTTTCAACTTGAAACTCACTGTTAAATTACATTTGTCTAAAACATTCGCATCCTCTGAACTCATAACAAAAGCCGATCCTTTCCTTGTATCTTTAAAGGGTAGGGGTTTTGTTTATTTATTTATGTTAATTCTGATACATTCTTATGAATAAATTTCAAGCTAAAGCCTAAATTCTTGAAAATATTAGAATGCTGTGTAATTAATTTTGGTTGCTTTTATTTAATTTCTTTTCATGCTTCGTTTCTGATAATGGAGAATTTCTTTTAAATTCAAATCTGGAGTATTTCCAGATGTTTAATTGATTAATTTTGTTAGATTTCAGCATGATTTACCTTTTACTCCGAATTAAAAACACACTCTTTTAAGAGTCAGTTGCTTTCTTTTTGGGTCTCAAATTCAGTTAAATTATTCGTTGCTTTTTCTCTTTTGAAAAAAAAAAAAATTGGTGAGAGATCTCACGTAGTCGAGAAATTTTTTTTATTTCTTCAGCTTTGTTTTTGTCCTTTTTCATTTTTTGTATTATTAATAATTTTAGTTATGAAATTTGTAAGAAACCATTACTTCCATTTATTAATTTCTCGGATATTTTCTTTGGATCCTGACTAGCAATTTTTGAATTAGAATTTAATATTTTTTATTTGTTTTTTATTTCATATTTTTATTTCAAATGGTTTGATTTTCTGACTTAAAAATAAATCAACGTAATTTTTCATTTAGTTTTTGATTAGAATTCGAAAATTTGAATTAAGAGTTAATTTTTTTTATTTCAGTTTTTTGATTTCATATTTTTATGATTTCAAATGATTTGATTTTCTGACTTAAAAAAATCAATGTAATTTTTTATTTAGTTTTTGATTGGAGTTCAAAACTTTAATTAGAATGGAAATTTTGACATTTAGCCATGAATAGGTGTGTCCAGCGCCACTTTTATCTCTCTTACATAATCAGAATTTTAAGAAATTGAACTTACATAGGTACACATATAACTTACTGAACTGTTTTAGGTGTTTAAAAACCATTTAGCTTATTTTTGCCTGTCAGAAATAAAATATTTAAATTTCACTTGGAAGCATAACAAATCAATTAGTCGCACTACTGCGACTCCGAATAATTCTATGTATTCAATGCTGGAAATTGAAGAAAAAGATTTGTCTGGAATGTCTACATTTATAACTCAGCTGTATTTCTCAATATTGCAGCTGATATGCTATTTGTATGAAGTAAACGTTTTGAGGAATTCAATTAGTTACTAAAACTACTCGCGTTTCTCTGATTTAACAGAACAGAAATTCTCTCACATAATGCTCAGGTAGAGGGGGCAGGACTTTCCTATTTTATCTTCAGGCAGGAATTCAAAGTGTCAAACCTCTTCATAGATCCCTTAGTGGGGATTCCATATACCATCGAATTCAAACAGCTATTTAATCATGATTTACAGGTTTACAATTGTATTCGATTAAGAATATTTACATTTGTATTATTTAATCATAGTTTATGATATTGACATTTGTATTATTTAATTATAGTTTATGATATTGACATTTGTATTATTTAATTATAGTTTATGATATTGACATTTGTATTATTTAATTATAGTTTATGATATTGACATTTGTATTATTTAATTATAGTTTATGATATTGACATTTGTATTATTTAATCATAGTTTATAATATTGACATTTGTATTATTTAATCATAGTTTACAACATTTACATTTGTATTATTTAATCGTAGTTTACAATATTTACTAGTGTATAACATAAAGAATTTTTTAGACCCTAAATTGCCATTCAGCAATCGTCTTTTTTCTTTTGTAAATTCCAATTTGCTATTCAGTTGCCAAATCCGCGGGGAACACACTATGTCATTATCATTATAAGGGCACAGCCCCAATCTTCCTAGCCGGTAGAAGCCGGCCGTATGATTAAAAAAAAATGGGACTGGCCAAAAAAAACAAGCATAAGAAAAACAAAGTCCAAAATCTGAGTCTCAGTACCGAATTCCAATTCTATCTTTGTTCGTATTTAAAATTTTCATTATTGTCTCTGCAAAATCTTTCAAATCTGAATAGTTCCCTTTAAAATCTTCCTATATATTCAGCCATATTTGCCCATAGTGTAGATACTGTTACACGTTTAACGATTACATTACTAAACGTGCTTTACGACTGCTGTATTTACCGGATATCCGTTTCTTAGAAATTCCGTATTTCTAGAAATGCGTTGAGTTTCACCAGTTTGCGTTGGGTTTATGCGTTCTATCGTTAGTTTGTTCAACGGGCAAGATACTTAACATACCAAAAATGTGACGTCTTGTTGATACGCATGTGATATTTACAAAAATTGCAGACGCGCGAAGTGTGGCGTATCGACTGTGATATTTTTTTTATAAATGTTTCTCCTTCAATCTTTTACATTCTTACCTTTCCATACACAAATAAAGAATCTTTTTTTACTTAAAGCTTGTAGCTTATAAATGCTGAATGTAAAAATACTGCATTGTTAAAAAAAAGAAAAGGCCATCAGTGTTTCTTAGATTTTAATACTTCACTTTATTACATGGAATGTATAAAATATGTTAACTAATGATAAATATATAAACAAATTGCGTTTTTCATAAAAAGGAGGTATTTTAAACGAAACGGTTTAAAAACATTAAGGGCATTCTTTCCATCTTAAACAAATATATTTGGCTATTGTATTCACTTGCATGAAATAAAAGTCGGAGAGGAGCGGGACAAACTACCTGGGTCAACTTGCTATAAAAGCAGATAGTAATTTTGTCTTGTTCGCATTCTTAGTGTAAAGTTTGAAGAATGTAGTTCGATTTTAACAGTTATTTTTCTGACCTAATATTTTAAATGTGCGCTTTAAAAATTAAGTGTACTTAATTATTTCGAAAGAAAAATGGATGTTTTGCCCGTTTTACTGAATGCCGATAGCATTCAATATAATTGGTGGGGGAAAAAAATCATGCCTACTCAGCTCTCTCTCCTTTTTTTGTCCTTGGATTGCAGATCAGACTGTTTAGAGAAAGTATGTAAAACAAAAATTTTGTTTTAATTTTATACTCCTAAATGTTATATTTACTTAGGAATTTTTCCTATTCCAATTGTATTTATGCTTATGATATATCGTGGTTTTTTTTTTTTTTTTTCTAACAGCTTACTTGAAGAGTAAACTGTTAAATTTAAACGTTCTGACTACAGCATACTGGATTTTGATCCAATGGCCTTTTTTTTTTTGCTTGGGAACTCAGTGCTAAATTACAGGCAGGACCGGCGCTAGGCTTTTTGCCGCCCGCTGCAAACTCTGCGACTGCGAAATTCTGCCGGCCCACCAGCGGCCGAGTGGTAAAGTCGCTGAACACTGGTATTTCGGTGCGAGGATGGAATCCCGCGAACGGGCTCGTTGAATGGGCGTTTTCGTGGTTTTCCCCATGTGTAACGTGTATACCAGCCAGTTTCCCTTAGAAAGGTCCTCCAGGAAGGCATCCCTTCCTTTAGGCAGATAACTCTTGACGCTTTGCCGTAATCACATAAACCTAACCAAATGAAACCGAAATTCTGCCGCCTGGTTTGTTCCTAAATTGCAATTATCTTGACGCCCATAAACCATGCCGCCTAGTGCAGCTGTGCACGGGTTCCACCGGCTGTAGCGCCGGCCCTGATTATAGGGTAATAGTAGTAACCAACTTTTGCTCCGAAATTTTACTGTTTCATCACACATTACTCTGTAAATATCGCTGCAAAAACCGCTATCAGAATAGCGCTAATGTGGTTTACAATGAATCTTTAGTCAGGGACGAAGTTTTTTAAATCGGGCGAACATTTCATTAATTGTTACTTATACGATTTTTGCCTCCAAAAGAAAGCTAGTATATATTAAATTCATTTTAAAAAACACAATAAGAGTTTGGAGTTATTGAAAATGTTTATGACAGGTATCGAAATTAGTGCAATTAATCTGTTGCTTTCTTTTCGTAAAACTTCGCAAGTGCGTGCTTTAGAAAAGGAAGAATATCAGTGTGGCTTAGTGAACACAGTGTTGACCTTATGAACGAATGAACAGAAAGAGTCCTTGCCTCTTTCTGGTTCCGTTCTATAGAGTTTTAACTCCATCGTATTAAAAAAAAGTTGCAAAACCGCGAAGCGTTAAGGGTATTTTAAAGTTTTTTTTAGTCTTCTTTTGAAAACGCAGCTTCGCTTCAGCAGTAAATTTAGATTTCTCTTCTTTTAACAAGACTCTAACTTTTAAAGACTTCCCTCCTCCAAAATTCGAATAAATTATATTATTTACTGCATTGCCATTAATTATTTAGATACAGATTTTCAAGCTTCTCAAGAAATTAACCGGGGGGGGGAACAAAATTGCCAAACTTGTTTTGAATATATGCAATTTTGTTTTAATTGCATTTGTAAAAATAGGTTTGATAATTCTCTGTTAAATCTTTTGTATTTCATTCAAATAAACTGCCAAACACCAGCTGTTGTTTTCTAAATTCCGCGTTAATGGTTATGAAAAATTATGCAGGAAATAAAAATAGTTACATTATGCTTAACGAAATAAGCAAACCTCTGATCTGTTCCGCATTATTTTTGTTTTATGTGCTCACATTTACGGGTTTCTTGAATGCTCTAACTCTTGTTGTAGTTAATATCTTGTTAAAAGTAATATATATGTATATGTACTCTGGTAGTATTTTGGCACCACGCATTTATACCGCTAGAGTCATGTTACTGTTGTATTCGCAGTAGACAGCGATTATATCTTCCTAGCTTTATAAATGAAGTAAATGCCCATTTCTTGCCTAAAAACAAGTCCGTTGCAACACCAAATGTACGTGTCCTTAAAATAATAAGATTTTGAGCACGATTCTACTCTATGCAGCTGAATCAACGGACAGCTAAGAATGAAAGATTGTCATCTGATTACCTTGAATTTTGAACTTGGATTTTCTGTTTGATCACTGGATTGGGCCAAACCGCATTGCAGTGATACGAATTAGTCTGGAATTCGAGCAGAGTTGCTTCTGTCACCACATGAGCTTTATGTCTTGTGTTACGCATTTTTAGAATTACGCATTCTTGAGACCGTTATGTTTAATAACCGCAGGAATGACTTGTTCATTCTGAAATATTCGGTTCGTTTTGTTTGATAACTGTTCTTTATATGGCTTTGTTATGAAGCATATAAACAAAACCCAGTTCTGCAGGAAGCTTTTTAGCATAGCAGCTCAGAGAATCGGTTAATCTTTTGTTTCTGATGATATGAATTTATCTCCTTAAATAATTTAATTATAACATCCATTTTCTGTTCAAGAGAGTGTAATCTTTCTTAAAAAGAATGAAGCTTACATTTTAAACGTCTTGTCATGGATCTTTTATGTTTGACATACGTATATCATATTTCGTTATCTGGAGTAAAGAATGAGAGTAAGTTACATTAATACTATAGTAGTAGAATGGGAGTACAAAGTTACACTATTCGAAAGCTATATCTCTGGTATGTTTGTTTTTATTAAGAAGACTATTTTATAAAAAGTATGACGGTACGGAGCTTGAAGCAATGCTTTTGGCGCTATTCATGTAGCTTATCCGAACATGGCAAAGCACAAGAGAGCTGGTTATCCGCCCAAGAGGAGAAGTGCCTTCGTGGAGAGCTTTCTAAGGGAAACTGTCTGGTATTCACGCTACACGTGAGGAAATTACAGAAACCAATCATACAACCAGCCCGTGCACATAGGTTCAAACCCGGATCAAATTACCAGTTTTCAGAGGTCTTAACCGCTCGGTCACTGATGGGCCCTGTACATCTAGGTATTATGACGATCAGATTGCATTCCCATTATAACTTGCCATTAATTAGTGTGTGCATAATGTAAACGCAACATGTATACATGCACAATTTTATTAAGCTCATTTGTAATTTATTTTGCTATATGACTTGTAATGCATTTGTTCAGATTTATCTTTACATCCGTACTTGTATCTATACCCTGTCCTTATAATATTTGTATACATAACGTTTACAATAATAGTGAAAAGTAACTAAAATATGTATTGAATTAGCAGAAGTACGTAACATATTACCAAACTGCAAAGCTCTTTGTAATGTAGCATTTACAGCAACATTTTTTAAAAATTTTAATTGTTTAACCTGTCAGGATTCATTACGGCTATGAGCTCATTGTACTCGACAATGACAGTACCTCCTTGCAAGCAACAGTAGCTTTGCAGTGCTCAAGATAAGCGGCCAATCCCTTACAAATCATCTGATATTTTATCGTCTTGTTTTCCTCAATAAAAATAAACGTGTGTATTCTAGTCCTTTGAAATAGCGCTGCACTTAAGGCCTCTTTGGCTTAATGTAGCACAGGCTGCGCTTAAGGCCATACATTTTAACATCAACACATACACGTACGTTGTTCCTGCGTTGTTGTTTTCTCCCCCCTCACAACCATTAGAACTGGACTTGAGCAACTTTCGTATGGACAATATACCACTCATGTAGCAAACCCAGCCCCAGTCAATTTGGTACGGAGAATTCCTCACATTCCTGTGGAAGGTTTGATAGCTTCTAGCAGGTAGTTCTGCTAGATGTTCCGTTTACGGCTGCAGTTTTTTAGTCAACGAATACCCAGCGCTTTTGATCTTGAAGCAGCATGTTAGCAAGTCTCATCAACTTTCAAAATTAGACTTGTTATTTCATGCAGCAAATTTTAAAAAACAATGAATGCATGAAATATTAAAAAATATTTATATATTTTTGTAATTTCTTGTTAAAATTTTAACTTTGTAAATTTCCAAAGAAAATACAGTAATATATTTGTATTCTAGGAAGAATGCTCTGGTCTAAAGTTGAGTTTTCTCTGGGAAAATTCTTTCTCTTCGTTAAGTGTAAAAAATTAAAGAAAACTTTTCCGCCTGCGTATAATAATGCAGTACTTTCATTTTTAACTTGGTTGCTCAAATCAAATCAGAAACTTTTATCATTTATGGAAGGATTGACTGAGTCTATTCGCTTCACTTTTCTAAACATCTAAACCACGTGAATGTTTAATTTCTTATACCTTTTGTTTTTTTTTTTTGCTCTTAATATCTCTTCATCTCGTTTTGTTATTTCATAGACAAAGCTTGAATACGAATCTCGCTGGAGCTTTAAAGGTTTTGTGAAACAAAGCGTGTAAGCAAAATCATATTTTCCATCTGTGCTGTCGTGATGTAAGTGGTTAGCATGTCAAGTAATTAGAAGATCCGTTGTTCGAATCCCGGCGAGCGTACAGTTGATTTTTTACGTTTCTCGTTTCCGAAAAATCTAATAGTCTTTATACTGCCATGTAAAATCTGTCAGTTCGAAAGTCCTTTCCTATCTTAGGTGGCAAGCAAGTTATATTTGTTAACCTATAGTGCATATCGAATGACCACTTTCCCGTGTCACATACTCGTTCACGGTATTTTTTTAAACTGTACTTTAACTGTATTTTTTGTTTAAATCTGTGTTGGGTGTGCTGCGTTAATCATAAGGCCGATTATTTATCGACCAGGAGAGTTGCAGCGCACTCGTACATTACATTACATTACTCTTTGACTCTATCCATTTTCAGGCTGAAATGTAATGCAAACTTTTAGGATAAACTTTTTTGTTATTCAATGTAGCAAAACACTTTTATGTCGATATAAGAAAGGTTAAATTCACCATAAATGTCCACTTAATATTGCTGCTCATATGTAAAATAAGAGCATATAAAATTCCTTTAAATATAGAATATCAATGGAACTATGAGACGGCTACTGAAATAGCAAAGAACTGGGAATTATATGGTTTATTAGACACGCCTGTCTTTAATTTCATTACTAAAAACTAACTCACTATTAAATTAAAAACAAAATAAACTCACCACTACTAAAAACTGAATAAACTCACTACTAAACTAAAAAACTCGCTATGAAACTAAAAACTAAATAAACTGAGAATTTAACTACTAAAAACAAAACTATCAATGTTCAGCCGATTTTGTTTAATCAGAAAAAATTGGAAGTTACATGTTATCTACTCGAAAACCTACTGTAAGTACTCTTCGTAAATTTGATATTTTTTGCGTCGCTAGTGACTGACATTAATCATATTTTTTGCCTTTAACGTCATGAAAAGGTCAAAGTGATTTATTTAAGACACAGACATGTTGATCAAATATGAATGTTTATGGCTATTCATTAAAGTATTTACGTTCATTACGCTCTTCGACGAAGCTAATAAAATTTGCGAAAACATCCTTCTCTCTTAATCTATGTGGGTCATCTATGTTACGAGAGTTTAAAGTATTTTCATTAATTTTTTATAAACATGGGCGCATTTCCAACCGGTAGTGGTCGTGTAAGGGTTGGGTCAACACAGGTATGCTTTCAAAGTAGAGGAGCAAAGTTTGTGAGTACTTGTTTTCTAGAGTTGCTAACAAGCAACTCAGCTGGATTTCGTAAGTTAGTGCTTTGCAAAACGTATTTCGGTAAAAACAGAAGATTTGGGAGATAACTTTATTTCTATCTAAATGCCTTCCATTTCCATTCCATTTGCGAACTCCTGGTATCTCGACAACATATGGCATACAGTCCTTGTTGACAAAGAGATAATTTGGCCACGGGATTATATTAACTTCCTATCTCTTAAAATGCTGATAACAAACCGCGCAAGATTTTCTGTGTTAAAGCGTTTTGCTATTTTCGACTTGCCGTGCATGAGAAATATCGGTCTTGTTGACAAAGAAGACAAGCGTTCGTTAAGTCTGGTATCTTTCAAAATGCTGGCTAATAAAGTTTAGAGATAAGAGTATGTGGAACATTTTTTTTTTCTACCATGCAAGTGACAAGGTTTTTTTTTTTTTAAAAAAGATACACGTATCATTTATTTCCTTTTTTCGTGTAATATTTTGCTGTATTAATGATTTTTCTAACTTGCGGGTGATAAAAATTATTTTTAGAATATGAAAGAAGAGAGCTTTATAGTAAATATTTCCGAAAAAAGACCCTTCATAATGTTGTTCCGTTATAAAATTGCCAGCAGCTTGAGATGGAGGGTTGGGCGATTAAAAAAAAAAAGCCTCTTTTCATAAGGATATTCCGTCATAAGTGCCAGAACCCTTATGTGGATCAGTCTTTATCTTACAAACTGCTGTGCAATTAGAGTTTTCATTTGCTTTGCTAATCGAAATAGCAAACTGAGATTTCTCTTGCTTTTCCCCAATATAAAGATTGCTTTTTACAAGTTAGAAGCTGATGTCCATACAAGTGCAGGCATCCATATAAAAGCTGTCTTTTCGAACAATGGCTGGCATGCATAAATGTGCCGATACTTTTCTGCTGTTGTACCATTATAAAGATATCTCCCCTTAAAGTGATTAGTATTTCTTAGAGCATAAATAAACCTAGGTACTGAACATCACTTCTCTAAGGCGAATGTCTACCTAGAAGGCCGAAATTACGTTTATGTAATCAGCCTGCATGGATATGAAATCCCTGAAATCAGGCACCATTAGTTCTCTCTGGCGAAACGAAAAATGAGATGCCTGAGGGGATGTGTCTTTGTAGGAATATTTGTCTGCCTTGTAACATAGATGTCATAGCTAATATCTTTTCTGGGTTAATTTTAACTGTTCGTAAGCTGATGGAAGATCTATTGGAAATGGAAATAAAATTATGCGCGTATATGTTTAGTTTTTAATTTAGAATCTAGATAATTTACGCTTTTTCACTCTAAATTCTACAAACTATTTGCTATGATTTTTATTTTCTTTTTTATTGACACTAGCTGTCCCACGCAGCTCCGATCTACACTTGATACACTTGAATACTTTCGTATTAAGACTGTAAAGAAAAGCAAAAGAATTAATGATATCTGCAAAATAATTTCCAGCAAGTGAATGATGTATTGACAGAGCAATTGAAGTACATATCGCTATTTTTATTGGTGCTAAATTTTTTCCCTCTAAATACATAGACATGAAACAGGAAAAATTTTATTCATTAACATTCTTGTTTATTTCTTACTCTTTAAGTAGCCCAAATGATTTAAGAATCAAATGTCATCTTTATTTATAAATAAATAAAACATTATTAGTAAATCATATTCCAAGAGCTATCCCAATTGTAAATGATATATAATGGGCAAAACAGTTCACTGTTTGTTAAAACTCATTGCTATCAGCTAATAACTCAGACGAGAAAATATCTGAGAGCTTAGTTTTTGTCATTTTTGTGTTATTACCCTTTTAATTCGGTGCTTTTAGAATATCTTTGAAAGCTAACTTTCTTTTGCAGGTAGATACTGCGGAACTGCATCTTAGATAAATCAACAATTTTTCCAGGAAGAGTTCGCTCAGCACGAGCCTACTAAAACAAGAGTATATCTTTGTTTCAGTTCTGTGAGTCATGTTCGTCTAGTTCTCATTGGGGTATAAAGGCATGTTTTAAGGAAAGGAGGAACTTGGAGGAGTATAGGCAGTCATTCCACGTGTTTATAAATGTTACGTTTTCATTTACATAGACAACAACATAGAAATCCACATTTATTGCAGTAGATTATATCTTAGTTAAAATTTCTTGTTAATTAGTAAATGAATTAATTTCATTGATTTATTCTGCCCTTCACGTCGTTTGAAGTGTCGTTGGTCTATCTATGTCTAAGGTAATGTTAATTATGAGAAGCTAAATTTGTTGTCTCGCAGACTGCTTTTAAAGATTGCTGTCTTTCTGTTTAAAATGGCTGTTGTTATATAATTGACTTTTTTTTGTGTGTGTAACTAGCGGTATAAGTTTGAGCTTCAGGGAAAGAAATGCAAAACCTCTACTCTTCCACGCTTTTTTACGTATTCATTCTTTGTTCATCTTATGATAACTTAGATTTATCCATGTGTGCAAAGGATCTTGGAGCGTCCGTATGCACATTGCAATCAATCTTATTTTATTTTTTAGTGTGGGCTGATCAGAACCTAGTAACTAAAGCCATACTGAAATGTGATGTGTTCAACACATAGGATTTTCGTAGTTTTTGAATATATTTCGGGGAGTAAATACGAGCAGTTTTTCTCGGAAATCCTCGATGAAGTCAGTCATTCTGTTAGATAACTCTTTTGCTTGTCCTTACAGTGAATAAACGCTGCATTTATTCTCATTTTTCTCCCTCCCCCTTTTCCTTCTAATTTTACCGCCTGAAAACCCAGAGGGGGGGAGTACACGGTGTATATTTTTCTTGAAGAGACAGCTCAAATGATAAGCATAGCACATTAAAAAGCATGTATAAAGTCACGCTAATATTATTATACTATATATTTCAAAGGACTTATCAGTTTCAGTAATATTGTTTTTACTTATATAAAATAGTTTCCTATTTGTGCATATATTTTACATTCTTACCATAAGCCCGACGTTTCTAAATCATATATTGAAAAAAACCATAGGGGAAAATACGCGAGGATTGGGAAAATATGCGAGTAAATTCGGTATTTGTTAAATGGATACATTCTTCCGGACACACCGATAAAATATATAAGAATCGTGTAAATTGTCAACATAACGATTCTAATTAAAATGTATTTTGAGTATGATTTGGTTCCTTTTCTAGCTCCAGAATGTCGCATCTGTTAAATGAGATATTTTATGTTTAATATTGCTGTTACAATTTGATAGATCCCTCTTAAAATTGGATTCAAAACATTTCGACTCGAGTGCGTTGTTTTCCTTTTCGCCTGCGTGTTGGGCATTTTATTTCACAGCAATAAAAGAAACGACGACACCTGTTATTGTCCATTCCTGTATAAAAATATCAGCAGACATTAAGCAAACAAATGAAATATTTTCATGCAAAATAAATGGCGTAGCTGAATATTCTTCATAAATATTCAAAAGCATTACATGGATAAGAAATGTTCTTTGCTTTCTTTATACGGTATTACCAGAAGAAGAATTTAAAGTTCTTTTTCATAAATAGAATTAATTGATTGATTAACTATTGAAATCAAATATATGGTTTCATATGTTTAAGGTACATGTGCTAATAAAAGGAAGGTGATTAAAATTAAACATTTATGCAATTTTTGCAGAGCATTTTAAAAAAAAAATTCCGATGTTGTAAAGAGGAGTAGGGGATAAAATAATTAAGACTTTTAACAAACTGCCAAACGACCTGTTGCTGTCAACTGTTCCAAAAACACTAGTGCTTAACAACCTGTCGTCTAAAAGTAGATTTTATACATCTGTTTTTGGCAATGTATGAAACTAAGATATTGCTCTGAAATACCTAGTCCTTCTTCAAAATATAAATTTTGGCAAAGTTTTTTAATGTTTGATCTTATTTACATTACTTAGACTTTCTGTGTGATATTTATTCGAACATACCAAAATTATAAACAAAGACAATAAAACCATATATTTGATTTCATTAACAAACTGGCATCAGAACAATGGACATCCTTGTTACTGTAATTTATCTCACTTGTTTGACGGTGACATCAGAACAAGTTTATGAATTTTAACGTGTTGAGGAGTGTATAGATGCGTGTGTCGTTGGCATTGGCCTCGGTCACTTTATAGGTTGATGGCAGTACGACTTTGCCCAGCTCCGTCCCAATTTTGAAAGTGAATCTCCGGGAGAATGGATCCGAGAATCCCTTTGTTTTACCCCTGTTCCCCTGCCACCAAACCACTTGAAAGGACTTTCGGCTTGACGTGTATCTTATGTGTCTCCATGCGGGAAAGACACTATCCACTTACAATAATCCAAGCCTTCTCTGAGATTCGAACCCTGGACCATCGATAGGGCACCAGCATCGCTAACCAAGACAACCTAGACATTCTTACATATGCAGAGCATAAAGTAAATACGATCCAGTTTCCCTTAAATAGGCCTCCACGAAGGCATCCCTCCCTTAGGCAGATAGCGCTCGAGTGCTTTCCATAAAATAAATAATCTCAGTTTTAATGTACACAAATGTTAATTCGAATCAAACCATCTCTGTCGCACTATGCGATTCTTTGATACGGGTAGACAGAAATATTATTCTCGAGGGAGATTTTATGGCTAAAGATTTTCATGATAACGTATCTTGAGGCTGCCTTTGACCTCTCTTTGAAAAAAACCGCATGTAATCTTTTTATCAGCTACATTGTATAATAGATTGATAGATCTGAGGGAGGTGTTGCGATTTAAAATCAAAACTGAGACTTTCCTCTTATTTGAAATTTTAAACCTATATATAATTCATACAGAAGGTTGTTGCTACGACGCCGAACTGCTACAGGTTTGTAATTAAAATCTACGCCAAACGCAAGACTGTTGCCTTGCGTAATTTGATATTTTACTTTGACTTGTTTCTCTTCTGTCTCTATGTAATTTACTTCATCCTGTAAAAAGGGTTATGGGTTATTCAATTACGGCAAAGCACACGAGGGCTATCTGCCTAAGGGGAGGGATGCCTTCGTGGAGGACTTTCTAAGGGAAACTAGCTCGTATACACGTTACACATGGGGAAAACCACGAAAACGCCCATGCAGCCAGCCCGTTCGCGGGATTCGAACCTCGGACCGAACTACCAGTGTTCAGCGTCTTTACCGCTCGGCCGCTGGTGGGCTCCCTGTAAAAAAGGCACGTCTACTTTTGAACTAAAAAAATTTCTGCCTATATCCAAATAGCGTGTTTGCAATAAATTTCGTTTTATTAATTTTTTATTGTATACATTAATATAACAGTGAAAAATTCTCGAATTCTACTATTAATCCATTTTAATGATTTTTTTTCGATAATGCCGTTATATATTAATGCATTTCGCTTTAATATCTCTCTAAATAAAAAAACTTAGCTTAAAACCTAAATGTTTAAGAGTATTTTCCTCATCGTTTTATGCAGCTGCTGTTTACATAGTATGTTATGTTTGCCATTTTTATTCGACCCCCTTTTCCCAGTAACAATAACAAAGAGAGATTTTATTGTGTGGAAAAATAGACAAAACATATTCGGGAATGAAAAGAGTAGCTACAGTGCGACACTAATTTCTCACTCCTGTTTCGCTAACTGCGAGGGGAAAATTCTGGGCCTCCTATTAAGTAGAGAACAATTGTCAAGTGCAGGCTGTAGTTCTTACTCGAATGTTTTACGACTGCCCAGGTGATTGGATTCTCTTCGTGGTTTCCGGTGTTTCTTCAGTTCAGTTGAGAAACTGTTCTACTAATGACGTTAGGGTAGCTGTGAGCTCTGTTTCTTTTGATAAAGCTTGATGAGAGAGTTAATTCGCAACCTTGCATCTAAAACTGTAAACAGGCAAAGGACTTTGAAAGAGGCATCGGAGAAAACTGTTGTAACCTGTGTTGCCTTAGGGTGAAACGTGCCTGGTGCTCCGTACATGTCTCCCGCTACTTCGTCTTAAGATGATTTGAATTTTTTCAGAGTTTCGAACCAATTGGAGAGAACCACAGTTTTATTTCATAGCATTTTATTAACATTAATTTATTAGCATTAACAGAAAATACATTTTATTTTTATAGAATTTAATGCAGGAAAAAAATGGAAAAATCTGTATTCTAATTTCCCTTCTTTTTTTTTTCTTTTCTTTTTTGTTTTGTTTGTTTACCGTTTTCCAACAAGAAAAATGAATCCGTTTGTTGCAAAATATTTTGTTTAGTTGCATGATTATTGAACTGGAATTCATTAACTCTCACATGCACAATATTAATCTGTACAGTCTTATCTTTATAAAGTATTATTTTTCAATTCTGTTCCATCTTAGTTTAAATTTTAGCTGAAAACTCATAAGTGTCTGCTATGCTGTATTCAGTTTTTTTTTAAATGCGTTGCGAAATAAAGTAAACGCTACTCTTGCTTCATATTTTTTCAAACTTTCAATCAAACTGAAAATTATTAATTCTTACTTTTTTACTGAATTTACATCAATAGTTCCAGAGACATTCAAGTGTTTTATTAAATATGTATATTTTAGAAGTATAAAGATATGAATACGAATTTAAATAATTTCACAGTAAAACGTATAAATGTTTTTTTCAAAACGTCATCCAGGCGTTCTTATTATTTACATGATCTATTTGAAATATCTAGTAATCCATGTCACATGCATATCATTGTTCTGTATTTAAAAAAAAAAAAAAATACGGGAGTTACGGAAACTGAAGTTTAGTAGTTAAATTATTCTTAGTTTTGCCCAGTTTTCAAATTTTTTTTATATCCCTAATTTATTATCGCTACTTTTTTTAAAGAAATTTGAAAACAAATAATTTTCAGCTTTTAGTTAATTAGTTTAGTTATTGCAGCACTGCACACCCAAGGGCTCTAAATTTGTTTTTATTACAATGAGTGGACAGTACTGAGGGTTTTAATATAGAATAATGTAATAATGTATAAAAATATGAGCAATTCAAGAAACGGAATAATTACTATAAGTAGTATAGAACTGTTTACTTATTTTAAAATTTGTAGATTATTATATGTTTAGATAACTTTGAAGGCTCGCACTTTTATATATTTTCATATATAATTATTTTATTTTTCAATATAATAGAATGTTTTTTTTTTCCCATGGAATGTTACAGCGCAGTTTAAAAAGGCCAGTTGCCTTTAAACAAGGAACAGAGGCCTTTATAAGTAACTGCCTGAGCATCCCTTAACCGTTAGTGAGAATATACACTAATTCGTTAATGTGGATTTGCCGATAAGGTGGAAATGTTTTTTTAAGAGAAAACTGTGGTGTCTTCCAGTTTGTACATAATGAGTAAATGACAAATGTCAATAATAATAAAAAGCATGATTTTAGTAATATTATTAAAAATGATAAAAACTTAATTAGAATATAATATTTTGAAATTTCTTGTGATTTTGTAATGTAATTAATAGATGTATTTAAAAATTTTGTACTTGAAAAGTTTTAAAAGCGATCCCTAAAAGAATATAATTACAAATTTATTTTTTTTTTATTTTACATTCATAAAATTATATGGTCCATATTATTACTTAAGGCAGCATAGAATTTTATTTACAAAATTTTAAAGATCTAACTTTGTAGAGACATTAGGATTTTTTGGAAGCAGGAGACATGAAAAATGAGCAACGCCTTCTCCGGGAATCGAACCACGGACCTCTCGGTTACGCATCGAGCATGCAGATCACTACACCACGAAGGCATGCGAAGAAGGCGGGAGAAATACCTTATAACTTGAATATACAAGTTATATGTTTTAAATTTTATTTTTTGTATATTGTTTTAACTAATATGAAAATGTTTATGGCCATAAGTTATAAATGCAAACTTTGATAATTATATACAATAATAAAAGCCAGTCACCTTTTTTAAGGAACGGAGATTTTTAGGTTCTATTGTATTTAAACATCCCACAGCGATCAGCAAGCTGTTACGCTGATTTGTAGAGGACTTGTCAATTTCTATCAAAGTTTATTTTCTTATTGTACTGAATTTTGTTACTTTTCTATGTTTATTAAGTTCTAAATTCCATTTTACGTTGCTTTGCAACTATGAAAATGTGGATTATTTTAGAAGTGTTAAATAATTAATTTTAATATAAATTTCATGAATATGTAAAAGAAAATTTTGGTTTTATATTGACAACAGTAGTGTGAAAGTGACAGTTCAGCGACAGGAGGCGGATTGCGGATGAGCCCGGAAGCAGGTGAGGCGGTGCAAGTTGGGAGGCGGATTGAGGCGGTGCAAGTCGGGAGGCACAGTTTGATTTAGTTGATAAGGTGTCGTCACACTTTGATAAGAGATTATCTTTTGTTGATTTTCCAGGGGTAATTTCTAATTTTAGGATTTTTTTTCCTTTGTATTTTTCGTCTTTACTAGGCATATAATGGTTATTTCCTATGTTCTCTAAACGCCTGGAATTTAATGACTGACAGATAGATGTAAATTTTTAATTTTTGCACTATATTTCAAGAATTATAATGTCCTATGCACTCTTAGTTTTAATGTATGTATTTTTTTATTTCATCAGAGCATATTAATTTTCCTTTATCCTAATTACATTACTCATTTTACACAGGACGTTCTTCATATCTTTTAACCATATACTCGTAATTTTATTTCACTTATTAAATTTTAGGAGTGTAATTATTCAGATATACATTTTAATTTATCATATGATTTTAATTTTAGATCCAATTTTAACTTTTTTCCTTCTTTCTAACCTTCGTAATGTTTAATGTACT
>KK120795.1:88969-114419 GCA_000611955.2 Stegodyphus mimosarum
AAAAAAAAAAAAAAAAAAAAGCAGACCTTTCAAAGTTTCAGTAGAATTTTCAATCTGCATTTTTTGTTAAAAATGTTATTTGCTAGATTTTGTTATTTAGATCAAAGTTCTATGATTTTTTTCTCGTACTTGTATTTCTCTTGCTTCGCTAATGCCGTAACGTTTTCTTCTAAAAGGCTTTTCTGTCACCAGGCAATTTTCTCTTCGAAGGGGAGGATATGCAAGATAAAAATTATGCAAACCAGCATAATAATTCAGTTTAGCAATAGGCTTTGAAGTCCTCATTTTTAATTTGGGTATTTCCTCTCCGTATTCTAACAGTAATAATAACTTTTATGACTGCGCCATTTCTTGATTAATCTATGTCACATGGCTTGCATAACGCTGTTGACGTGACTAATTCGGAGCCTAAACTGGAAATTTCGATAACTGAAACCTTTCTAACGTGAACCAAAACCTTCGTCTTGGTGATTTTCCACGTTGGATAATTGCGTACTTTGCTTCTAGCTCTCTTGTTGTTCAGACACTGGCGTGCTGTTTTTCTTCCTAACGCAATCAATATGTCTACGTTTCTGAATATTTAATCTTAATCTGTTGCTAATTTTCCTAATCACTACAAGTTCACCATTTTAGTATTCCACGAAATCAGAATTCTTCCTCTTCAACATTGATCAACTACATTCTAAGCTATCTACGTGCTTCGCAATCAGTATTTCTGCGTTTCTGTGTCTGTGTTCCTAGATCAGTACTTCTCTAAATTAGTTTTGATTATATACACATATAAGATTAACGTAAGATTCATATTATAAGATATTCATTCACACAAGATTAACAAAATATGAAGCTCAAAGTTACTAACTTTAATTTATCTTTTTAATTCCTGATTCAAATTTGACTACTTCCTCTTCCTAGAATCTAAAGTGCGTCATCTAAAAAACGAATCCGATCACCTGAAAATTAAATTTCGTGTTTATGTAATCAGCTGCAGTGCGACAGCTCTTGTCTAATCGAATTAAAGGAACTTTTTGCTATAAATACCACTACTACTAATGCGCATCCCCCTTTTAACCACCTTCGCTTACTGCTGGCAACATGTGTGTTGTCATCGCTTTGTCCATTGTTCTAAAAATGCAATCCGTTATATAAAAGTGTGGAGTATGCGATAAACACGCAAAATGATGTATGAAAATGTTTATTATGCCTACCATAAATGTCCACAAATAAATTAATGTCCTGTTTTCGTCAAGTCTGTTCCCGTTATGTCATCTTGTGAATCTGCCCATTAAAGCCTTTCCAAGTTATTACAGGTGACATAGCATCGTTAACGGCTATCTTCTGTAGTTAAATTAATCACTCCTAAGGCGTTTTCAAAAGGTAAATTATCATGTATTAAAAGAAAAATCGTATTCTTAATAGGCCTACATGTAACTTATTCTTAAACGTACGTATCATAACATACGTTCTAACTGCATCTTACGCATGTATTGATTGTGTACATTTTTATGAATGTAAAGAGAACGGCAACCATAACTATCTGTTGCCATTTCTGAGTAGAAATTCTGTATAATAACCATAAATAATTTACAATTATGCTCACACTTCTAATCCTCAAATCATCTACATCGAACTAACTATTATTTATATGTATAATTTTCTTATGATCATTTCAATGATGTTATGAAGCTTAACGTTTATTCAACGAAAAGGCTCTCACGATGCGATATTCAAAATTCTTCAGTTCGGCGACAAATTAGTCATGCACCCTGTAAAGTTGGTTGGTTGGCTGATCACTGCAGATCACGCCAGGTCTGTCTGTCTTACACATCCCGAAGAACTTATAAAATGTACTTAAATGATAAATCTTTCATTCAGTTCTTTTCCTATACTCATGTAAAATTTCATCTGTTTCTCATTTTCTCATAATACGAGGGTAACATAAAAGACTAAAAATGAGGACTTGCTGTGTTCGAGGTTTTCATACTGATATATTTATAATTAGCTTAATTATAAGAATACTATGCATAATGATGTAATTATAATTGGTTTATCATAAATGGTGACATATCAACTAAGATTTCAAATTGAAGTCGATTAGTTTGAAGTAAAACAGTGTATTTTTTATCAGCCAAAAAAGTATCCCAAAGAATATCGTCTGGAAAATAAAAAGAACGAAGTCAAAATCTTCTCATTATTACATCTGAAATCACTATTTATCCCACTCTGCGAGGAAAAAGTAAAGAATACCCACGACTTAAGAAAAATTTTAAAACTCTTCAGTTGTTCCGCGTTTATTCTTGCTTTTTTCCTTCATCCCGTTCACGTTACTTCACCCGCTTTGGAAGTAGACTTGCCCTCGTCTTTCATTGGTCAGAAGTTGGTCGGTCGGATGAGTTGGATCGTCCGCTAGCTAGTAAACTTGTATTTTCGAATTGTGTACATGCTTTTTGAACAGCCTGAGAGGCAACATTAGTGGAATATTACAAATCGGTGATAATGTCATCGCTTTGCCGGTCCTGAATTGGATTCCTAGTTTCAACTGTTTTGCATGTGATATATTTTTCTTCAAAGTCTCCATTTGTTTTACCGGATGATGTTAAAATTAAGTAAGTTTCGTATAATTTTGTTAAACGAATTAGTGTAACTGAAATCATATATTTATGAAAGTATTACTCATAACTTAATGTAGATAAACACAAGTATACAGTTCTGGATTTTAATTGATAGCGCTGTGAAACAATTAAAAAATGTAGAGAATAAAAAAGGGCTTTGTGTGTTATGACATGCATCCTTTCGAAAGTAATTTTTTTAAACAATTATGCGTTGAAGGAAAAGTAAAGAGCATTTAATTGGTTAGTTGCATGTATAATCATTACATCCCTTAATTAATTAATTATTTTTTAAAAAAATTTTTATGAGATTTAAGAGCAGCATCTATAAACAAGTCTCTTTAACGAAAACTTTAAATACACTTCCCAATAAAGGTTTTTTGTTTGTTTATTTTTTCCCGATAAACGTTTTTGCTTAACGGATGATACTTATCAATATAGTTGTTAGAATGTGGGGTTTAAAACTGTTTTCAGTCGATTAAAAATGCTGTTAATCATTTTTGAGTAGTTATAAAACTTGTATAAGAGTCCTTTTTCATATTATCACAAATTGCAATCTCTGTCTTATTAGTACAGCATGCTTGTTTTGACTTCATTAAACAGATTTTCCATAACGACTTGAAACCAGAAGGTTGGCACTTAATTTCCTTAAGGCAAACCTACGCATTCTTTACCCTATTAGACTTAATTTTCGGCATCTCCCCTTGGATTCTTTTGCTTGGAGGGATGCACCTTTCTAAGGACCTGTCAGACACTGGCTTTGTGAGGAAAGTTGCTGCCCCCGGTAGGGGATGTCTTTGTTATTTTTCATGGAGGTCTGAGAAAACTGAAAATTCCTCCTCTTTCGTTCACATGAGAAACTGACCTAGCTTTGGTTTTCTACTTAACTTTATGCCGTATAGATTCCTTAAAATCGCATTATGAATTTGAAAATTGCAGCAAAAATTTAAAATAATGCATGGCAATTTAAAACGAAGTGGTGTCAGCAATATTTATTTTGGAACTAGCAAGTAAAAATTACAGTTGTAATCTAATTATGTCTTAATACCAAGAGAGAGAGAGAAGCGGAAATTTGTTTTCACTCATCACTCTAAAGTTAAGCATGTCCACCAGTAACTGTCGGACAAAATTACTGAACACGCAGTTTTCTGAAGAAAGTTTTCCACGAAAGTATGCAACATAGGCGCCGAGAGTAAAAAATTGTGGAAAATTGCCTGCTTAGAGCCTGCAGTCAGCATTTTTGTCAAAATCATATCGTATCTTGCTCATCATTTAAACTTTTGCTACATATGTATATTTTCTTCCCTTATCTGAGCAATAATTCGAAAGTTTGAAAAAGAAAAACCTGCGACTATATAAACTGAAAATTCTAAGTTGTTAGCGGTTACCTTTTAAAATTCAAGCCCTGATTAAATTTGAAAACGGAGTTTTTTTTCTTTTTATTCATCAGTTAAAAAATTTAGTGTGGGAAGACAAAAATATTGGTTTATGTGAGACAATTATTGGGCGTAAAATATTAAAAATGACATAGAAGCAATGAACAGATATTTATAAAGTATGTATTTTGTGGTGTCACTTTTATTGATGTGAAGGCGAGTTCTACTCCTGTCGATTAAACTGGCTAATTGCACATTTCTTTCATGGTTTTTCTCATGTGATGTGATGCGAGCCAGTTTTCCTTAGAAATTCTCTCTCGAAGGCAACCATCCCGAATGGTATACAGTCTTAATGTGCTTTGCCATAATCAAATAATCTAGTCTAATCTAAACAGTATAATAGTGGAAAAAAAATTGGTTGATTTTACATTGCAATTTAAACTGAAGCAAAATACTGAGCCTTGCTTGAAAGGAAACAGTTAGTTCGCTTAAAAATACACTTATTTCCGTTAATTTAATAAATTACTGAAAATTTAAGAAGAGGATTACCTAAAGTATAGATTTATTTCACATGCTTTAACAAAAGTCTACCTGCTAATGGCGAAATATAATGTACTTCGTTATCATGCGATTTTGTTTAAGAAAAATCTTAATGCGGTTTTTTGAAGCAGTATTAATCAATGATGTGTTATAGCAAATCGACGTCGGGATGGAAGCAATTATTAATTAAAATAATCTTTGCTTTTAAATAAAATTAAAACAAGCGAAACTACTTGAAAAACTTCAAAAATTCTAAAGTCGGTGTTTACGGTATTCAACAAAGCGAAAGGAAAAGAAATATGTAAATATAAATAACAGTTATAGCCCCGATTGGTCAAACAGTTTATAAAGAGAACGGATGTAATAATTTGTCGATTAGACCCATGAAGTTGATTGACATCCGCTCGAGATTTTGTCTCGTCACGAATAATTAACTTAAAAAGACGGTGCACAATTTTTCTTTTTTTTTTTCCACAGCTGTGGGTTGTTACGCGAGTTAGAAGTCATTTGATGTTCAAATTTTCCTCACTTAAGGAATCAAGGTCCACTTCATTGGACACATTAAGTATTCTTTGAGCTTTTGCTTTCCTTGACATTTTGTAAGAAGGACCAGGCATCAGTTGATACGGAAATAAGGCACGTGAAAGTAGCAGATTTCTATTCATCTGCCTTATTCTGCCTCATTGCAACCAGAAATCGTCGTCATTTCGCGGTAATTCACTTGAAAGAAATTTTCTTTTCGAAAACGAAGCTTTTGCCTGCTTAATTTTCTTGAACCTTTTCAAGGATTCTCCTAGCTGAACTTCAGCCGGAAGGCAAGCATGTTGATCTACTATGCATATCATTACTAACAGAGCTTTTCAGCTACTCTACAATTGAA
This sequence comes from Stegodyphus mimosarum, assembly GCA_000611955.2. Lineage (NCBI taxonomy): Eukaryota > Metazoa > Arthropoda > Arachnida > Araneae > Eresidae > Stegodyphus > Stegodyphus mimosarum. The sequence goes on from KK120795.1 coordinate 94,372, forward strand.
AGAAATCGTAACCAGTGGGATATCTGTTGAACGATTATTTATTTTGGGTTTACTGCCGATTGGGCTCGTTTCCATAACAACCTTTGTAGAATCCTACAGAGGAGGATTAAGAAATTCTTTCCCAACAGAGCCTGATCGGGAAATATTGTCGTTTCATTTGAAACACAGTCTTATGTTTTTACATCCCCTTCTGTAAATAAGATGACATAAAGTTAGTGTTTTTAGTGGCATAACACTTCTTTATTTTGTATTATTTTCGTAAAACCTTTTTAACATCATTTTACACGTTTCCAAGATGTGCCGCAAGCAACTTGTTATTGTCTCTGAAAAATTTTAGCCATTAATTATATTTTATCGTAATTTTGAAGCTCTAACTTAGCTTTATTGAATTTCATCTTTTTCAAAATTAAGATGTCGAGTTTTGCGAGCATTTCCATGTTAGATGTCTACGTGAAGTTCAATGTAAAAAAATTCCCCTAGAAATTCTCTGAAAGGTCAGATTCGAAGATAGGCTAATGCAAACCACGTGATTGTTTCGGCATAACAAATGGGGGGGGGGTGTCATAAACTCATCCTCCTTTACGTTTATATGAGGAGGTGGAAAACGAAGGTTAGTAGGGGAAGGATGGTCAACAGCTAGCTATTTTCGGTTCGGTCTAAATCGGGAATTAAATCGTTAAAGCTGTTTTGGGATAAGTCTATCTTGACCAATCACCTTTATTTTGTGCTCCAGTATGGTCAGTTTGTGCTTGGTTAATTCCATTTGTTGGTCTGTTCCTCATTTCGTATTATAATTCCAGAGCTGCCTGCTCTCCCGATTTTTCATCGCATTTCTCGGTTTTTAATGTTTTAGCTTTTAATAAAGAAAATTCTTCCAGCAATAAACGAAATTTATTAAACTAATGAAACTTAAATTGGGCAAACCCTGTTTCCTCAACCTACTGATTTTCGGCGTAGTGTTTATTAAATTTTAATATGATCTGGAGTGTTTTAATCTACTGTAGACATTTTCGGGCTTTTTTTTTTTAATGAAGATTCAACGAAGTTAATATCTGTATTTAATTTAGTTTTAAACAGATAAATGGTGTGTTGCTAAGTTTATCTCCACAAGAGTATGGATTCACTATTTATTTGTTTTATTTTCGTACTTAAAAGTATTTTGATAAAAAAAAGATTCTCTTTCTATTCAGAATTTTCTCAGTGTAAAAGTGTAAAAAAACTGCGAATTACAATTATCCAAAGAAAATAAACTTTAGAATATCTAATTAAATAGTAATATATTTTACACCAGAACATTATAAATAGTTCAATAACCTGAAACGGCCACTGTAAAGTGAATTTAATTCAATTTGGAGTTCTTTTGAAATGGCGTTGCGCTCAGCGCGAAAAACCTCCCGGAAACTCGCGGTTTTTCATATTTCACGGTTCGCAGATTTGTTATTCTTTTTCGGGATGAAGAATGCCTTCATTTGTCATATTTAGCTTCGGCTTTGATATCTAGGCTATAAAATGATTAGAAAATTTAATAGTAATGCACGGTTTAATAAATTATTGTCAAGTAGAGCTCTAAAGATCCCATTCCAGTGAGCAAAACTACAGTGCTTTTACATTGGTTTTTATATATTCTTTTAATAAAAATATAAATCATTAGATATAGCGAACAGTTGTTACTGTGATAAAATTTTGTTTAACTGATGGTCATTATAACCGATTTCGACCGAAATGTTTAAAGAAAATTGTCGCTTAGGACATTTAAAAAGTCAGACAGGAAAACAATGAAAGCGGTTGTAGAAGCAATAATATATGAAAAATATGAAATGAAAATGCTCATAACCCTTCATTGACAAATACCGTGTTTACTCGCGTAATAGTCCCACCCTCAGTTTGAAGCAGAAAAAAATCTTCAAATGTGTACAATATAGTGTTGTAGATTTCTCCGCATAATAGTCGCACCTGGACTTTCACAATGAAAAATTGGCAAAAAAGGGCGACTATTACGCGAGTAAACACGGTAGTATTACTTAGTTTAGTATTATATATATATCTAAGAATCGGCATAGTTTAATCATTTAATTTGAATCACCAATATTCTGTTAAAATTAGTGATATAATGATTATGTATTAATATGAGGAAAAAAACAGTACGACTGAGAAGTCCTTTCACTTTGTTATTATACATGCCTGTCTATAGCAAAGAAGTTAAAGCCTCAAAACTCTTGCAGTTCCCGTTCTGTTGTCTATTCCCTTCAGTGAGTTTCGTTGGTTTGCCTGTAGCCCACCAGCGGCCGATCGGTAAACTCGCTGAACACTGGTAATTCAGTCCGGGGTTCGAAATCCGGCGAACGGGCTCGCTGCGTGGGCATTTTCGTTATTTTCTCCACGTGTAACGTGTATACGAGCCTTAGAAATATTTCACAAAGGTATCCCTTCCCTTAGGCTGATAGCCCTCGAGTGCTTTGCCATAATTAAATGAAGCAAATCAAACCATTGGTTGTCTGTGAGTGTTCAGTGCAAAAGCTCAACTTAAGTATAGTCTAGTTTCTCTTAAATAAACCTTCAAGAAAACATCCTTCTAGTGTATAGTCCTTTGACGGTTGTCATCTCCAGATTAGTCCTCGGATATGAGAAAGAATCATAATTTTATATCGTAACAGCGGTTTTAATTCCTCGCCGCTTGAACAAATTTTTGAATTCCGTACATAAAGTTTAGAGCTCTTAAAGTTTGAAATAATATTTAAAATATTTCTCAGCTATTCCAGCAGTGTAACAGTGTGTTTTAAATTTACATTCAGATATACAGAACCCCAATACATAAAATAATTTTGTAAATAAAATATTTGAAATACGAGTATCTGCATCCTGATTAATAGAATTTCTGGAGAAGTGCAGTATTTTTGTCTTGTCCAATCTACGTACTATAAACACGTCAAAGCGCCTGAAACCTGATTAAATGTCTTCCTGTAGATGTTTCCACAGAGTTCATAAGAATGTTGGCTTTTAAATCAGATTAAATATCGTTGGATCTAGGTACGCCATTGTATGTGATATTTATTTTGAATTTGTTATTCAAAATGTATTCTATAATATTTAGCTCTGTTTTGAACGGATTAATTATATTCAGTCAACACAGAAATCTCAATAATCATATAAATGTAAGATTTGTTTGGAATATAAAGAATAGAAGTATGCTTTAGTGCTTGCGTTTCGTTGGACTCGTAATAAATTCCCCCCCCCATTCGAAATGTTAAGTCAAACGACTGTAGTACTTGTTTCTAGGCAGGTTTACGAAAGGCCCAGCCTTTGCTCGGATTATCTCAATCTCGGCAGTGTCTTCACTTGATCAGAATCTCCCGTCTTGCAATCAGATGGCAGATTAAGAAAAAAGATAAAACACGCGTTTTTTTAATTCTTTTCTTTATTCAAAGCAAAACAAAAGCAGCAATGTCCTTGGCAATTATGCGTCTTCTTGAACTTCCATCCACCAGGAGGCCATTTTGACATAAGCTCTTTAAGGAAATCATTTCAAGGTGATTTTCTAGGATAAGTACCCAGTCATCTTCCCCAATTACTACTTGGTCCATTGTCTCTGCAAAATACGCCGGACTGCTGAAGATGGGACCACTTAGATCTGGTATGTCCATCTTTAATGTACTGTTCTGATTGTGGGTGCAATACCATTCAGGCAACTTTTGGCGCGGAAATAATGTGCTCTTATTATGCTATGAAGTAAGCCAAATGTAGAAAGGTTCCGGAGAATAAATTTATAATAAAATTCAATTCGAATATTAGAATAACGCATATTTGCCAGTAAATCAGATTTTCTAGAACTGGATATTTATCGATTATCATTATTTATTTATAAAGTAAATGCTTAAGCTTCTCTATTGATAAATGTTCTCCAGAAAATTCCCTTGGTTTGGCTTTATTGCAAATTTTCTTTCACTAATCTTTATTCCCTAATTTTCAAATGCATCCTTAATTAGGAATGTTGCTATGCAAATATTCCACGTATTCTAATGAAACGGAATAGTTATTGTAACAGGATGGAGGCAATTTTCTGGCCCTTATGGGAGATGTATCATGATTGATTTTTCAGAAGCTTTAAACCCCAAAAATGTGAATTTGCAACGTTAGATTTGAGAGAACAAGTGGTATAAGAAACTTAATGAAATGTGTGCAAATGAAACAAGAGTTTCTTATAAATATTGCAGTTTTTGAAGAAGGATGTAAACTCATATTCTAGCATAGCTATCGATTCTTTCTTAGATCACAAAATTATCAAAGATTTAAAAAAAAAAATTAAAGTCACCTGAAATTTTGTATCGTCATTAGACAAAAGATCAAATAAGAATTCTGTTTTAGCTACACAATTTATTTCATGAAATTTTAGGATTTTTAATTACTTTATTTTAAAAAAGATGTGAAAACTGATTCAGAACCACAATGGTAAAAGTAGTTTGACGATTAAAAATTTCAGATAAACTTCAGCTGCTTAATGGTACCGGTCCTAGAAACATTGAGCATTAAGTTTTACCTAATGATATTTTTTTATATCTGAGGAATGTTATGTGTATCTGGGCATCTTGATTTTTTTTTCATTAAAAATACTGTATATGTTTTATCTTAAAATTGTATTTTAAATTCATTTAAGATTCATATTTTATGTGTCAGAAAAGTATTCGCCAAAAGTATAATTTGGTTACGAGTTTTTTAAACCACTTGCGCAAAAAGTTTTCACTGTGAGTATCAGAACTTAAAAATAAATGTTGTATTTGGAAAAGTTTATAACCTGCGCTTACGGACAGAAAAGTAATTAATAAACATTTATAAATTTTATGCCTACTCACTCTGAAAAAGTGTTTTAACTATATTTATTTTCCGTCTTATTACATCTTTTATATTTTAGAGTAATCGTAAACTTAATTTTATGATTATGGGTATCGTTAAATCTCAGTTATGACATCAATAAGCTGAAAAACACTTTTGAAATACAAGCCTTCCACGATATTTGCTGCGTTTGATGTGCATTATAGCTGCAGTTTGATGAAAGTTCCTTTTACATTGCCTTTTTTGCATGTATTCGTTCAGACAGCATCCTCCCGAAAGCCTTCTGTATTGTTATATAAAAAAAAAAGGCAGGAAGCACTTGCCCTAATAATGCTCTTGGGGTTGGATCGAGACAGTAAAACTTACCACTCCAGGCTTAGCCTGTAGCGTATCCCATACCTTCTCACTCGAAACTAGTTTTAATTATACCTTCCCCTGTAGCTTTCAGCCGTTGCTGGAGACGCGGTCAACAATTTGAAACACTCGAAACAATTTTACTGTTGCTTTTGTTTCTTTCATAAATCCAGTTATGCAGAAGTTGACCCTTTACGCAATCAAAACGATCAGTTCTGTTCCTGCGTTTATACCTGCGAATATCAAATGCGTTTATATTCAAATAACCGATCTTTTCTTGTTATGTTTCGTCCAGCAGGAGTTGAAGAAAAATTACCATAGAATTTGATGTGCATGTGTAATTCGTATTTTGTATTAATGCATATCTGAATTGGCAGTCACCAATAAATTTACTTTTATTTCGATTAATATTTATCTTCTAAAAAAGAGGAAATACAGAGTGCATTGTTTTAAACACGCATGAAAGTACTGAGCAACTGGCTCTTTACCACAATATGTTGCATTTACTGAAAGCTATAATTTGAAATGTTTGCTTTATATAGCAGGTCAATTTCAGTGCAAGTCATTTTTCCGAATCGTTGTAATGACTTAAGTGGTTTCACTCAAAATGACTTTTCCTACTCATGGTAAATTATTTTGCAGTTGTTAGACTTTTGAGAAACTACACTCACGTTTGTGAAAATTGCAACACCAAGAAGGAATCGTCATAATTGAATGCAATTTAATACACAGTTGAGTGGTAGTGGTACAAATAAATGATTAAATGTTCAAAGCAAACAAACAAGAACAAGAGATCAGAATCAGTATTTTGTGTGGCCACCACGCGCCGCAATAAGTGCTGCTACACGACGTGGCATGGAGTCAAACAAAGTTTGAATGTCTGACTGAGGAAGAGCATTCCATATCGTTTGTACGCGTACCCAAAGTTCGTCTGCAGACGCAACAGGACGAGGATCACGAGCAAGACGCCGACCAATGACATCCCACACATGTTCAATTGGCGACATATCCGGGGAACACGCAGGCCAAGGAAGAAGCTGTACCTGCTGCGCTGCAAAGAAGGATTTAACAATCCGAGCAGTATGAGGGCGGGCATTGTCCTGTTGAAATACAGCGCCTGGCAAGCTTTGAAGGAAGGGAACAGCTTCGGGCTGTAGAACTTCACGGATATACCGGTTGCTGTTCAGATTGCCCACAATTCGTAGCAATTGAGATCGTCTATGATATGCTATGGCGCCCCAGACCATAACTCCGGGTGTTCGTCCACTGTGGCGTTCGATAATGCACTCCGGAAGGTGGCGTTCACCGGCATAGCGTCTGACACGAATGCGGCCATCATGGTACCACAAATTAAAGCGGGATTCGTCAGAAAACACGACATGCTGCCAATCAGCACGCCAGTCTCTATGCTGATTGGCCCATTGTAGCCGCAGGCGGCGATGGTCGTGCGTTAGGGGGATCCTGTATAAAGGAGTCCGTGCGCGCAGTCCACACTGCAGCAGACGTCTACGAATTGATGAAGCACACAATGAAACACCTGTAGCTATTGACCACAGTGCTGCCAATTGTCTAGAGGAAGCTGTACGGTCCGTCCGCGCCATGCGGACCAGGTGTCTATCATCGCGAGCTGACGTCACATTTCGGGGTCCACTCCCGGATTTCCGAGTTGTCCGACACTCGTCCGTCCACTGCTTCCAAACGCGCATCACTGTGCTGCTGTTACGCTGCACACGAGAGGCTACTGCACGATACGACAATCCAGCTTCACGAAGGCCGATGATTCTCCCTCGTTCAAACTCTGTAAGTTGTTCAAATCTCGCTCTCTTTCGTCGACGAGGCATAAGTACAGATTGAGTTAACGTTTACCACTAGCAGATAACCACCGATAACCATACACGCCTCGCTACAGCCGTCTATTTATTCGGATCCATCAGCCGTTCAGAGGGCGCTGCTCAGCATACGCATGCGTTACGGATTTGCAATTCTAATCATTTGCATATCATGCGCTACTTTGCATTTCCTGAAAATTTCAGCTCACTCGCGTAAGTCCTTCATGGTGTTGCAATTTTCACAAACGTGAGTGTAGATTCTTTTGTATATGCAACTAATTATGTTTGTTTTATGATAAACACCGCTTCAGATAAATCAGTGGACATACTGAAGATAATATACATTGTGTGAAAGCATATCTTTAACTCTGTACTAAGTACATTGTTATAAATATTGTCTACTATGCGCTCGAATAATTTTGACCACAAGTAGGAGTCCTAAAAGGTACAAGAGAAGAGTAAAAGAATATATTTTTCTAATTTCAAATCTTAACATAATTTAACTACTAAAATTTTGAGAATTAATTTATCGAAATTTAGCCACTGTTCCTTCCGTTTTAGGCTCAGGACTGCCATATCTGTCGGCGAAAAAGGCAAACGTCTATCGCTTAATAGGCCCCAACCCCATCACGTTATCTGCAATGTATATGCGAACACACGGTCATAAATTTCACTATCCTGATAATGCATTGTAGAAGAGGAGGATCTACCGCTACTCGCATTCCTTTCCAGATGATAATGGCTTAGCTTCAGTTATCGGAATTTTCTGGTTAACAGGAATTTCCTTTTTGTCGGTGGCCGCTTGTCTATATACCTAGATGCGATGTTTGCTGATTGCGGTCGGTGGATGTTTTACTGGTTTCAAGTTTCCTAAATGACTACACGGTGATCAGTCACGAATATGTAAGTGCTTTTCTTTTATCTCCCTTTGTTGTGTGCTGACTTAGTGCTATAATAGCCAAGATCTCCAAGGCATTTACCCTTGTTTCACCACCCTCAAGTTTCAAGTTGGAGGTTACGCATTATGACAGAAATATAGCTTATGGACCATCGTTCCTAGATAATAGTAATGGAAATGCTTCATTCTAATTGCCACTTTAGAAAATGAGCTTACTGACCGTTTATTCGCCATGAGTGTTTTTTTTTTTTTTTTAACATTCGTATTTTTATTGAATTTCGATGCTTTTAGTTTGAAAAGTCTCCATTAAGAAACCTCGATTCCGTTTACAGAATACTTGGTATATGCTACGTCAACTATGTCAAACGCGTGCTGTAATAGTTCTAAAATAAGGCTTGCTTCATTTCTGCAATATTAGAGTATAATTTCTGTAATATTTTTAAGTGAAATATTTTATTTGCCGAATGATGTTAAAATTGTACCAACTTACAGTAACCCGTATATAGTATATATAAAATAAAACTTGCAGACGTAAATTTGCAATGAAGTCGAAGTGAATTGTTCACAGTAATCGAAAAAGCGCGTGATGTATAGGCTACTTTGTCGTTTGACCGTGTAATAATGTGTGGCACAAACAATACAAGAATCCGTCTTCATAAGGGGCTTAGATGGAAACTTTTGAAGTGAAACCAACTCCACCAATGGCCGAGTGGCTGAAGTGATACGTAGTGCAGAATACGAAGTACATAACATAAGTGGATATGTGTAAGATATAAAAATATGATGGAAATTTATTAACAAATTATAATTGGAACAAACCGACAATAGACTTTTATATTACTAATTTTCAATTAAAGCACGACTTCAAGACATCTGCAATTTCCTAGTAGTATCCGCATTGCTGTAAACTGCTGCCCAGGATTAAAACAGATTTTCCCAGCTTAAATAGTACCGCCACTTCGCCTTCTAGATGGCAATGTGTCGCTTAGCCTCTCTACCTATTCTAGGCTATTTAAGATGTAATTACATATTTAAAATTATGGGGCGCGTTTAGCATCCCTGTTGTTCTACAAATTAAGAATACATGTGCTAAGAAGCTCGTTAACCAAAAATAAATGATGTGAACTACAGAGCTGGTCGTGCTTCCTCAAAAATTCCATGCGGTCATCCACTATTACCTCAGTTTTCGGCCGTGACTAAAGAGTGAATAAGTGCGTTTACTAATCAAGCTTTCATCTAATATTAAGTTATCTGCAACAAAATAAATCATCACATATACATATATATATGTATAACGCCTACATTATACTATGTATAAATATAAATATAGTTCGCTCCATTTTCTATATTCGAACGGCCTACCTGAGATTTCCGTGAGCTCCATATGTAACATAAATGGGCTGCGATTTCTAAAAGCCGATTCTCCTCGAAAGCACCCCATCCCCATAGGCAGATAGCACTTGTATACCTTTCCATAGCCATCTTGCTAGATAACAGTGATTGATGCTAATGTTACGCACGGAAGAAATTTCGAGGTTTGGTTTCGTTTATTTGTTTATAACAAAGCACTCGAGGGCTGTCTGCGCAAAAAATTTCGAGAAACCAGCCCATTCAGCCGGCGGGAAACAAACTTGACACGAGCGGTAAAATCATTGAACACTGGTAGTTCAATCTCGAGGTTCGAATCCCGCGCACGGGTTGGTTGCATGGGCGTTTTCGTGGTTTTCCCCATCTGTAACGTGTATACGACCCAGTTTTCCTAAAGAAGTCCTCCACGAAAGCATCCCTCTCCTTATAGGCAGGTAGCCCTCGAGTGTTTTGCAGTAGTCAAATAAACCAACCAAAACGTGAGACGAAGTACCAGGTTTCAGCTGTTTGTCAAAATCGTTGCTGCTTTACTATTTAAAATTTTGAGCCATTCTAATTAATTTATGCCTAATTTCTCAGTGAGTAGTATTTATTTCAGTACATCGTTAAATAATATAAAGCAGTAATACTGACTTTTTTTTAAATTTAATGTGTTGTTAAAATAAATTCAAGGTCGTTGTCCGTGATTTATAACTTATTACTTGATATATGCATTCTTCAAATTTTATTGTCTTCTAAATCACCTTTTGCAAATACATTCCAGCAATGCCAGTTTAAAAATGTATAATTCGGCCCTTTCACTATTTCTTTGCATCTTACGTAAGAGCTGATTCTGATACTCTGCATTTTTATCGCGGCGTAGCATTTCGAAGTTTGTACTTTCAGGAAACGATGCTTTCTTTCTGAGAATTTATTAAATTTCCAAACGATATTTAATATTAATAAAGTTATGAATTGTAACAATAACTTTTCCGTCTGTAAATATATAAAAATGGCTGCGCAAAAAGTAAGTGTAGGCAAAATTTGGTTGGCATAGACTGTGTATGATTACGTCAGTTTCGAGGGCGATTTCAATATAGGTCCCTTCTTTTCTGGAGCGAAAATCATATTAGTTAATAGTACTCGCCTTTTAGCCAATCCTTTTCGGATATAGTATGCTCGTTTTTCCGAAACACCTTCACAACGATACCCATCAATAAAGATGTCGGCAGCTTTAATGCAAGTCAGCCGTTGTTCGAAAAGACAGAAACCTTCATAAGGGTGCCTTGGCAATAAAGGTACCCGCGGTTCTGATGAAAAGTTTCTGATTTATAAAAAGCACACTTAACGGATTCCTTTGTCGTCGTGGCAGCTATACAATTACAATTTTCTTTTCCTTTGCTGACAAACGAATTGGCAAACTAAACTGTACTTGCATGGGGATGCCCCTGCATAAAGGTTGCCTTTGGCAAGTTAAAAACTGATCTTTATTGCATGTTTATACTGGAGCATCTTTATAACCATATCTGTCTTTTCGAACAGTGACAGACCTGCATAGCATCCGCGCTGGGGCGGTTCCGTTTTCCCCGCACTGCGTTGTGAAATCTTTTGTTCATCATCAATAGATTTGGAATGTTGGGTTATATTTGGCCAGACAAAAAATTCACTGATAGGATGACTAATGTTATCTCTAATATCCGTTTCCTATAGGATCAATTATCTAAATAAATTAATGACCTTCCAAGATATGTAGATAATTTTATCTCATTTACATCTTGTGATGTGCAGTACGTCACGTCATTTCATTTTCCGCAGATCTGTCATTCGTTAGTTTAATACTTTCTCGTGACCCCGTTACGGGCCTAGTTACTGTTATCTTTGTAAATAAGCCTTAATGAATTTAATGCTCTTGGGGTTCATCTGAGATTTCGAATCAACAAAATTCTTGAACTCGATCTTGGTCTTCCACCCTCATCTTCCACCCGGAACTGAATGCTACATTTTTTTATGCCTTTCGGAAAGTCAGGAGGGGAGGTGGTCTTGTACCCGGACATAAAAAAGCGATTCTTAACCTCGTTTGTTGAAAGCCACGGGTTTTGAATATCCAGGAGGGTGCTTCTATTCCAATACGGATCGTCTTACCTCTCGCCTTTGTTACACTCGCTTGTCGGGAAACGGTGATGTTAATGCTACAGTCACTTTGGTACGAGAAAAATTTCTGGCAAAAAAAAAAAGGGTATTTCTTTCTATTTCAGCTTTGATTACGGATTTAGAACCTTACATATTTCTTCAATTATTGAATCAGTTTTTGAAACAGTGTGATATGCTGTTAGGCATATAATCGTAATATTTAATTGGTGACTCAGTTTTATGTATGTTGCTAGCGATAATTAATTCATGATATAATTTGCTTTGGTTTTTATTGCATATGAACGATTTAGGTGTATTTTGACTAACCACTGGTATTGCATTGAATTCAGTGTACTCAAGGGCGTATTCTGGCATATCAACAGAGCTTCCTGGACATGAGGCAGGTATTTCCAAGAAGCTAACAAAAATAAATACCTATAATTTTTAGCATGTAATTTTTAAAAGTAAGATACTTAGAATATGTTTGAATTGTTGGATGTTTGAACTAAAACGGTTTTCACGAATGAAGTTCTAATTATCCAAAAAGCTTTTAAAATACTATTTAAGATCCTTGGAGCGTAATTGGTAATTTTTAAGTTCTTAGGAAGCATATATATGTAATATATGGCTTAGCAGTGGTAATTGTTTAAAAGCGTATTCTTGCTAAAGAAACCGTTTTCATTTTTAATGAATGCCTTCAAAAAACAAAATTTGCGAGAAAAAAAAAATGAGGTGTTGCACTTTTGTCCGGCTTCTATACGTGTTTCGAAATTCTCGACTCGTTTCACTCAAATTTCGTATGGCAAAACAAGAAATTTTAAGATTTCAGCCCATTGGTTTTTGTAAAATTGTTTCCTTTTCTTTTTTTACGATCTGACTAAAATTTATCTAATATCTAAAAATTAGAATAATTACACTGATTTTAGATGATCTCATTATTTAAATACATTAAATTTTGAAAGTTATTCCCTCCTCCTAATATCTAAATAATTTTTTATTGGAAATCTCGGAATTCCTTTTAATATTTCTAAAGGTATTTCAACAGTTTGTTTGTACCACGAGACAAATATTCGGGGTTTTAAAAAAAAACTCAACCTGTTTGTTAGGGGACCTTTGCAAAAAGTTCTTTTTGGACCTCTTTGGATACGCATCAATACATATCTTGCGTTCCTCCGAATATACTTTGTCACTTGAACTCCATGTAAACTAGTTTTAAAATAATATGCCACCGAAGTAGAAAAACTCTTGTCTCAATGTTCTCAGAAATTTGAAAAGCTAAGAGAACTCGGAGGGGGGAACACTTTCCAAGACTTTTGTACTTTCTTTCTGCCGTGATTGGTGTTGTACGTCAAGTGATGTAACGCAAGAAAAGACTGGTGCTGTCTGTGCTCTTTTTGTGGCAGAGGAAGCGTGCGTAACGAGCTGAGTTACTGCGGTTCTGTATGTGGACCTTGACACCAATCTTGTACGAAGCCGTACGACTTTGACATATGTTTGATGATACGATTGTAGCTGGTATTTATACGAGTGATATTTTCTTACGTAGCGAAAAAGGTACTCCCATTATGTGTGTGATAAATTTTACATGTTTTGTTCCAACTATTTGTTCTTTTATTGACATACTTCTCAACTTACTTGGCAGCGAATGCTTCTTCTTTGTGGTATTTAGAAGCGTCAGAAAAAAGTGCGAGGAATTTAAGTAAAAAAGGTGTCATTTACGCTTCACTTGGAAGTCATTGTGCCCATCTCGTAATAAGGCTTTTACTTTTAAAGTCGATAGAAATTTCCATTAAAAGAATTATCCAACCTTTCTCCCGGAACAGTTTTTCTCTTGCGGTTATTTTTAAGAATTTCTAATCTCAAAAGCAATTGCGTTAGTAATCGGTGTTTTCTATTAAAATAGATGCTTTATATACATGGCATAATATGTGAAATAAAACGTTTGTATATGGAAAATATAATGCGCAACTTTAATGGTGATTAAGATGGCTGTATTTAAGGAAACTTTCTCCAGCTCTGTGGGATTAAAATTATTCAAACTGATTGTGACATATTTCTACGATTAAATTAAATATTTTCATATTTTAATATTTCTTGAATTAATTTTTGAAAAGTTCTGTTAAAACATGGGAATTGATGTTATACATGTTTTATTTTTAATGTGAATATTTTTTTACCAAGTAAAGATTGGTGACCAAATAATTTCTTCTGCATTTTGTGACTAAGTATTTACTCAACATTTTAAATATATTAATACACTTAACAACATTTTACACGTTAGAGATATTAGGAGATAATAACGAGAGATGCTTTCACCTTTTCAATGTAAATTCATTCCAGTTGTAATGAATAATGAAAACGACTGAAAACGAACATAATATTCCATGAAATGCTGTGTGCGTTCTGAGCCACTAGGAAGGAGCATACAAAAACGCTGAATACTGAAAATTTTTCATCGATTTCACAGAAAACTATAAGGCATAAATGACATTGTCTAGAACGAAGCTAGGGATCTTATTCAACTTTTTATAGGTTAGAAATCGCTCGTTGCTCATAAATGTATTTTTATCGCAAATTGTATATTTTACTTTGCAATTCGCGTACGTAATCCCATAAATGTTTGTTTGAAGCACAATCTACAATTCCCATCCTTTAACAGTAATAATAGGATTAATTCGAGATAACCAAATGTTTAAAATTGGCTTATGTCGCATTCCTGTTTATTAACGTTTACCGGTTGTCAAGCGGATAAGTCTGCAAGAATACTGGTAGTTAGTTTAGCGTTTCATTTCCATTTGATGAACTGGTTGCATGCGGACTTCGTTATTCCCCTCGTGTGATTGTAACGTGAATACGAGCCAATTTCTCTGAAAAATTTTCCACGAAAGCATTTCTGCTGCTAGGAAAAACCTTTGATTGCTTAGCATCAATCAACTAAATAACCGAGTGATTCAACTCGCAAATTACTTATAGTTCGTCCCAAGTTTTGTTCTCATTAATTGAACTGGCTGGCTGCATAAGTTTTTTTTTTTGAATCATAACTAAATACAGGTTAGCCTCCTTTAGAAAGTCTTCCATGAATATACTTCTCATAAGCGGATCCTTAATGTGCTTTGCTGTAATCAAAGTAATCCAGTTCGATAGCCCACCAGCGGCCGAGCGGTAATGTCGCTGAACACTGGTAGTTCGGTCCTAGTTTCTAATCCCGCGAACGGGCTACCTGAATGGGCTTTCTCCCATGTGTAACGTGTATACGAGCCAGTTTCCCTAAAAACGTCCTCCACGACTTCATCCTTCCGTTAGGCAGATAGCCCTGGAGTGCTTTGCCATAGTTAAATGAACCAAACAATCCAGTCCAACAGCTGTTGTTCAGATACATTAGCTATCGTGTCGCCGCCTGTCAGAACCTTCTTAGTTTGGCCTTGTTTCATATCACGGAAGCTGAGCGTGGTCTGGTTACATGGGGTATCCATTCGTTTCTCTGGGTGTAAAATGATCACAAGCCATATCCCTTAGAATAATCTTTCACGAAGGCTTAAGGCAAATAACTTTCGAGTGCTTTAATTTATGCATTACCTACCTCCAGGGTAGCTTCAACTAGCTATGCATTTGCCAGATTTATCATTAAATCCATACTTATTAGTTTAATATCTGTATCTGGGCGATCCCCAATAATCTCGTTTAAGGCGTGAAATTTTGGTTTTAAATTTCGCTCCTGTCTTTGTTTCGATAACAGGGTGGAATAATTTTGTTATGCACATTTTTTCTTGGTTTCATTCGTGGAAAAGTTATCCTGAACAACTTTCTTTTTGAAACCTTTCTTGAAATAATTTTATTTCGACAAAACTATTAAGCTCTTTTTCTTCATTGGAGAATACTAAACTCTTCCTAGTTTTATTTTAGTATCGCAGTACTTTAATATCTGCATCGTTATTTACAATTCATAGACACAATATTATTTACCCTAACATAAAATATCTAAGGTAATGTTACAGGAAGTAATCATTTGTGGTTAACATTCGTTTTGAACTATTGATATATCGTGAACGGTCGTAGTACTCGTATTTGGTAGCTATCTATTTACTTAGTTGACAGGACTGTCTAATCAATCTCTCAGTGCTGTACTTAAATCACACTTTGATTTTTCGCAAAATGTTAAAGCTTATTTCATCATCGTGTAACTTCATTAATTCGCTCTGCCTTGTTGAGAAACTAAAAGAAGGCATACTCTACTGTTATTTGAGCCGTTTAGGTTAGGTACAAAGGAAAGTATTGCTTTCGCACAACCAAGTGAATAGAACAAATCTTCTCGAAATATTGTTCAATGACGCATTTTTTAATGAATAATTCATCTTTTGCAGTAAAACATAAGTCCGCTTGTGAGACCTTCCTGCTGTGACGTTAGCGGACTATCATCCGGACGGATTAGCTGCAAGGGCGTTTTTGTGGTTTCCCATGTGCAACGTGTATACGAGCCAGTTTCCCTTAGAAAGTCCTCCACGAAGGCATATCTTCCCTGAGACAGATAGCCCAGGTGTGTTTTACCATAGCAAACCAAACCAGTGTTTGAAGTAAATGAATTTGGGTTTATGGTTGTATTGTTAGTGTATTTCGAATTGGATAATTCATTGAAATGTAGATTTTTAATGGTTAATGTAACGTTAACACGAGTTAGCTTCTTTTTTCGAGCCATCCTTGGAGGCATCTATTTTGTGTAGTTAGCCACCAAGTCCTTTAACGCATAATCAGCCTCGCACCTTCTTTTACATATCTATTTCCTGAGTTTTTATGACATGCATATGGGTAGACCCACACACAACTAAGGATTTTCTCAATTTTTTTAACGTCTTGGTTGAGCACTGGCATTTGAGATGGCTAGTACTGGAAAAAAATTTTTTTCAAGTGACTCAGAAGCATAATTACTTTCCAAAAGTATTTAAAACAATAAACCCTACGATCTCTGTTGATAAGAATTTTTTTTTAATTAACTGATCTTCTAATGTAAAATGTGCTTTCATTTTTTAGTCCAAACAATGACATTATATATTATGCTATAATCCTCATCTTTCGACAGGTTTCTTATTAATTATAAAAGGTTTTCTTCCTGTCTTTAATTAAAAAAAGAATTTACTTTCTTTGCCGTTGAAATGCTTTTGAGGGAGGAACGTCATCAGAGCATTTAATTTTATTTATGTATCAGACTCTGAAGTTTGCTTGCAAGAGAAGTGGTTTCTGTCGTGACTGTTATTATTTTTTGACGGAAACCATGTCTAGTGAGATGGTATACTTTCAGATAAAGAATAAACAATATATTCCTGTTTTTCTTTTAGACATATCAAAGTTAATCGTAATGAATTGTATTGCTTTCATTCAGTTCAGCATTTAGACTGTTAACGTGTCCAGCAATGTAAGTCGGTGCACATATAGCTATGATAATGGCGCAGTCGGACGGACGCCCAGAAATATCATTAAATCAGCCAATTTATAGCGTTCTGGCTGAACAGCTTCAGTACTTAATAATTATAGATATTAACATTTGATAAATGGTTTGTGCTTATCACGTATTAGTGCTATAGTCATATTGTAAGGTATTTCTCCCGCCTTCGTGGTGTAGTGGTCTGCATGCTCGACGCGTAACCGAGAGGTCCGTGGTCCGATTCCCGGCGAAGGCGTTGCTCATTTTTCATGATTCCTGCTTCCAAATAACCTAATTACTCTACAATATTAAAGTTGAATCTACCTTTCCTTTGTAAGGAATTTTCTCCTTCCTTACCGCTTGTTCGTGGTGTTATTGGAAGGACGTACGACTAGCGTCCGGAATTCGACACCCAGCGAGGGCGTTTTTGATTTTCATACCTCCTGCACCAAAATAAACCTAATGACTCTGTAATTGTCCCCCGAACTGAAATGTAGCAGATAGTAATTTGTCCTCACATGGATTTGGCAATTGTGTTTCCCGCCCTCCCAGTCGCCCTTTGAGTGAGGGAAACTATAAGGAATTTTGCTTCTTCCTCACCGCTTGTATTCGTGGCGTAGCTGATCAGTCGTCTGATAGCGATCGGAAAGTCCTGAGTTTGAATCTCAGGGAGGGCATCGCTGACTTTTCGCGTTTCTTGCTTCGGGAGGGGATCTAATGACTCTACACTTTTGGTTTAAAATATATGCACAAGTAAAGTTTCAATGGGTAGGTTATTATGATTTGAAAAATATCTTTGTCGAAATCTAAAGAATCTTATTCTTTGATGTCTTTTAAAGAACATCTTATATACTCCGACTTTTCTTAATTCAATTCGGGGTAAACAAACAGTAGAACAAAGGGCAGCTTTAATAACACGGTCCAGATAACGGCTTGCGGGCAGTGGCTTCCCAGCTGTTAGAATCAGGCCACTTTATGTGTGACTCACAGTTGCGTTGAGTATCAGCAGACACTTGTGAATCACATCAGTTGTTGCATCACCTCGCTATACTTAGATTCCCCGCCGATACTCCACAGCGACAGGAATATTCTCAGCTCACTAACTGACCGCAAAAATTTGCAGTGAGCGGAATAAATAAATTCTTAAATGGAAAGAATCTGAAAGAGATGGGTGAGTAGGGTGTAATCACGAACCTGAAAACATATGACGTCATACCCTGCAACAGCGAACCGGATACCGTAGCTCTAGGGGGAGAGGAACCGGAAAAAAGAAAGAAGATAGACCTTTTGAAAAAGTAAAGTATTAAAGAGAATTATTGTATGTCTGTTGTCATGTCGTTAATATCTGGTCGATCTTTTGTGGTGAACTTCAAAATCATCGGAGAATTAATACGTGGAGGATGGGTAAGGCGATTTCCTTTCCTCCCCCCTTTTTTTTATTGTACTGAATAACGAAATTGACTCTGATTTACAGTTTTATTCTCTTTTTTGGGGTGATTTTTCTTAAACGTCATTACAGAGTCATTGTCCTTATCAACTGGATATCGCGATTGTTTGCTCGGAATTTGCTCGGTATCATTTCAACATCTGTAAGATTGCTGTTTTGAATGACATAGCATCTGAAAGGGGGGGAATACGTACAGTCATTTTTTTCCTTAAATACTGATCGTAGATATGTACTTCCAGTTACAAAGTTTCTTAAAATATAATTGAAAAAATTTATGAAGCCCTTTTAGTCCTAAGTAGAGGGTTTCCTTCAGTGAAACGTAACTTTTTATATGGTTCCCATACAGCAAAAGCACCAATTAGTAAAACATCCATTAATCTTTAATCAGTAAATGCAAAACGTTTCATTCCTTTATGTGCAAATCTGTAATTTCTACGCAAAATTCGTGAATATATCCAAGACCGAATTTACAGACTTGCATCACTGTAATGTTTTTGAGCACAAGGGACAAAAGTTGTGCATTTGGCCGATCAGTAGTTCTGTATTGGATGAAGCAGAGCTTATTAAATTTCTGACTGACCCCTTGAACATATTAATTACGTATATCTCCTCATACTTTGAGTAAATATGAATGTATGAAATACTTTGTACAGTGGACTAGCGTTTTTGCGAAATTCCGATTTACGAAGTACTGTTTTTAGGAACCATCCCGTTGGCCCCGAAAAGTATCCCACACAGCTTATGATGATTTCCACTTCGTTTTATGAGCAAAAATAAGGTATTCTTTTACAAGCTCAAGTTTTCCTCTTCTTTCTACTATCCCTCTTCAAACGTCAAAAAATTCCAATAAAAAAAAAGTGCGGAATCGGTTGAATGACTAAATTCCCGAAAGCTTCAGACTTCATATTCAAAAAGAAAGCGAGGGGAAAATAATTGCATTAGCTGGTTGTCTTGTAGACATAACAAACTGACAATTGTGCTGCTGTAAAGGAAGCTCTGCTGCAGCATTTTCGGCGTCCTAGACCAGTGGTTCTTAACCTTTTTAAGCCGCGACCCAAATTTGAGAAATATGTTCATGTCGCGACCCAAAAAAAAGTCAAAATTTTTTCGTTGCTTTATTTTAGATAGTATTTTTAAAACATCTTCAATCCTACGATGATGATTTTTTTTAACTTACAAATTTTTTATTTATTTTTTTAATAATAAAGATAAACAAAAGTATATTTCGATCCGAGGAAAATTTAAATAATAATCAAGTGTTTTTAATAATTTTTATTGACCAAATTAAAATATATTTATAACTTTTTGAAAATAATTGACATTTTAACTTATTCCTAAAAAAAAGAAATATCAATACATATGTTAAGTCTTTTAAATTTTAAATGCAAGTCATTCAGTTTTAATGAGAACCTTGTGCTTGAATACATTTTGAAAGATCTTCAAACCTCGGTTGAATGCTTGTCAAGGAGCACCTTATATCTATTTCAGGATTTAACTTGTTCCGGTAATTGTTTTTGATTACACACAGAGCCGAAAAACCAGCCTCACACATATATGTTGTTGAAAAGGGCAATAATACTTTTAGGGCTTCTTTAACAATTATTGGCTTTTCGGTTTTTAATTTTAACCAGAAAGCACATAAAGATTCAGCGTTTTTGTAGAAATTGTATCGAAGTGCTTGGTCACTTTGTATTTCTATTAATTGTTCTTGAAATTGATTAATATTAACAAATTCCTCATGCAAATCACTTACATCAAAAGTAAATGGCATTCGAACCCAATTATATTTGAAAACATCGT
>KK120795.1:115970-166109 GCA_000611955.2 Stegodyphus mimosarum
GAGCGGTAAAACCGAGGAATAACTTGTATTAGGGAATAACTCTTCTAGGAGGTGTTGGTATTACTTATTATTTGGTGTATTACTAACTTTTTTGGTTCGACTTAACGCGACCCAAGAAGTATGCTTCGCGACCCAAAGGTTAAGAACGGCTGTCCTAGACGACCAGTACAGCTGTTGCCCCCTCTGAATTATAAACATATGAATAGGTCAGCGCGCAATGAACCTTTTATTTAATTGTCTCTAGTTTAGCAGGCACCCTCCGAAAATCGGCGTCCGAGACGGTTGCGTTATGCTTGGAGCCTGCGCCGCTGTAAAACAAACCAGACCTTCAACATTTTCATTTTTTGCTAATTCAAAGCGTATATTGTGCGTACTTCAACTTAGACGACTTTAATTTCCTAGTTACGTCAAACAAATAAAAGAAAGAAACGAAAAGTGATTTACCTGCAGGAATGTTGAAATCCTGTTTATGAAGTGAAACATAATTTGTTATGTTTTGCAATCTCCATCAATTAAAAGTGTATATAAAATGCATTTATCTAACACCATTCCTTTTATGAATTTACGATTTTAAGAACTTCTTTGGTTGTTCGTGCCAGTTTGTAAAATCGAGAGTTTACTGTATTTAACTTTTTAAAGCGTAACTAACATTTAATAATACCTGGTTGGACTTTTTGCTGTACCGAAGACCCTATAAAAACGTTATTATTATTTTTTTTATTTATACAGTCTCAGAGAGGAAACTCTTTATAAAATTCACTACCATACTTTGCACAATTTTTTAATTTAAATTTAGGTTCGATATTTATGGAATATCCTTTAGCTTAGCTTAGGTTGCTTAAAATCTGGCAAAGTATACGACGGCTTTCTATCGAAGAGAAGCAATGCCATTAGGCAGGTAGGGAAGGACTATATGAGGAAAATTATCTGGTATTCACGTTACACATGAGGAAAACTAAGCATGCAGCTAGCTGTTTCGGGTGGAATCGTTCTGAGAATGAACTAGGAGTATTCAATAATTTTTAATTGCCGGCCCACCGGTGGGGCGAAATATTCTTAAGATTTGTGAAATACTGAAAGCGCGTAGTTGAAGGAATCTGAACTTGCGAGTAAAAATCAAATATTTAAGACGCTTTCTTCTCTCGCTGTATCTTTGTATTTAACATAATAAACATAACACGCTTAATCTTTGTATTTAACATAATAAACGTAACATTTAAAAAAATAAACTTAAGTCATGATAAACCTTTCCCCCCTACTTTTATACGGGTATTTACCTCTTTAATGGATATATTTTTCTCCATTAGGAGGTAAACAATTATATAAAATTTTTAATTATTTCTGGAAAATATTTTAACTAATCTCTTTCCGGTCAAGATTTTTATTCCTTAGGATCAAAACTATTAATTAATGCTGTTCACAGGGTTTTTAAATATACATCTATTTGAAGTCCCACCAATATTTTATGACATTACTGTATTTGTGGCCATGCTCTGTCCCTAATGGACATATTTTTGAACCGCAAGTTGCACAGTAAATTATAATTTGTTTTATTAAAATGAAAATAATTTGACGATACAGATCGTCGTTAAAGTAAATGAAATCAGCAGCGCCATTAATCGAAGCAAACATTTTAGAATTTCTTGCAAATTTTTTAGTGCTGGTAATGGGCAATAATAGATCCTGTGGAAAAATTTTGAAAGAAACTTTTCAAAAACGAAAACATCAGTTGAAAACAAACTGTATAAAATGAAAACAAATTAGTTGAAAACAAGCTATAAAATTGTAAAAATATTGTTTAAAGATTCCTTTGACGCAAGACTTTCACTTCTCTTACATACATCAGCTATTACAACCGATGCGCAACAGCCAGACAACCAATCCACACTTTAAATATCCTTATAATAAAAGGAATTATTCTTAAGAATGATCATTTTTTTGAACAATGCACTAGTAACGCTTCATCTTGATCTCACTTCTCAAAACCTGATATTCAGTTTTCTATGTCCCAGTCACCGCATCATTCTCAATTATATTCAAGAAGCCATCCGTTTCAATGCCTTGGTTATAATAGTTATAAATGCGTCGGAAGATGTCGTCAGAGATGAAGCGTTTCTTCGCTTCTTACTAAACTTGCACCTTGTGAACTTGAACCAAAATGTAGATCGATTGCTCAGCGCATAATTTTTCACGTAATTCAAATCATTACTAGGAAACGCTAGTAAGATTGCCTGCAAATAAGAGCTTTGATACGCTACGTATTTTATTCTTTTACAACCGCAAAGCGTTCTTATGATTTGATTTGAATGCAAAAGGAACGAGTAATTTCAAACTGTAATTGAAATGGATATGCATTACAGAAAGAGAGACAAAATTTTTTCACTAAACCTTGCATAGAAATGCGAAATTTGAGTGGTTTGAGTGGATATATGGAACTTGTTCAAAAACCTGGCTCGAGCACTGTTAATAGAATGCTTCCTTCTTATTCCGAGACAGTCCACTGAGGCATTTCCGCTGTATATCGTCGTCGAGCATAAAATGGCCAATGCACCCTTAACTTTCCCCTCCTCTCCTGTCTTTAAGGAGGAACAATATATGGACTGTCTTTTTGCTTTTTTTCGTGTCATAAGTGAGCTGTTCTGGCAGAACACTTGAACCAATTTTCCGAGATTTTTTTAAGCGTTTTCGACATGTATATGTAAAGAGCATTGAATGCGCGTTTAGAGTCATGCTTAAAGTATTCGGATGCTGCAAGTGATGTTGCTAACTCATTTTTCTGTCTGTTAATTGAATATCCGTGTTTAAAGAGGATGAATAGTTTTAGCTTCATTTCTATAACGCTTTACAGCCATAGTCTAACTACTTTTTGCTTTCAGAGGTAATGGGATTTCAGTTTTATATGTAAAGATAC
This sequence comes from Stegodyphus mimosarum, assembly GCA_000611955.2. NCBI lineage: Eukaryota > Metazoa > Arthropoda > Arachnida > Araneae > Eresidae > Stegodyphus > Stegodyphus mimosarum. Next base: position 118,882 of record KK120795.1, read on the forward strand.
AGCATTTTATAAATTAAAGGTATGGAATATTTATGCGCATTGCATTTGAAAGAAACCGTATTGATAATTCCGAGTAATCGTTTCATTCAGCATTGGGTTATGGTTATTTTAAATATGATAAAGCCACGAGGGCTGTCTGTCTAAGAAGCGAGTTGCCTTCGTGGACGACTTGCGGAGGGAAACTGGCTGGTATTCACGTTACACATGGGGAGAACTAACCATGCAGCCACTCTTTTCGCCTGGTATCGAAACCAAACCAGGTCGAACTCAGTTGCGTAGCTGGAGGGAGAAAGGGGGTACATCTGACCCTGGACGTAGCATCTGGGGGGGGGCATTTTCTTTCTCTTCCTCATTGCATTTTTTAGCAAACAGGAAGGAACGCGAAATCTTCAATTGCCTTCAGGTACTGAAAACCCTAGATACGCCTCTGGTCGAACTACCAGTATTTAGCGATCTTAACCACTCGGCGGGGCTTATTCATCATCTGACATCGTATCAGACTGTGAACTCTAGTTGTATGGCTGCTGTTGTGTCACAACGTTGTTGTTGGATATCTGTTTTATTAGCCATGTAACTTAGACCTCCAGAACATACATGTAATCATGCAACTGGAAATCTAGTTGCGCGGCGGTGTTGCATTATAACACATGCGTAAATCACGTGGCTTATAATGAAGTAAAATAGCTATGGGATTCTAATTTTATAGGGTCGTTTGAACAGCTTGTCCCTTCATCTCCTCCATTTAATTCTAATATACCATCGTCATCGTTCATTCAGTAGCCTGCCGCCTTAAAAAAATCCAATTTTAGAGGACATCAGCTTGCAGATTTCTCAACATAACGCCTACCAGTGCCCGATTGGCTAATATTGCTGAACACTAGTAGTTCGACCTGGGTTCAAATACTTGCTGCATTTTCTTGGTTTTCCCTATGCTTAATATGAATTACAAGTCAGTTTCCCTTAGGCAGGTAACCATGTGTGCTTTACTTTGCTTTAATCAGCTAACTAGTCGCGTATTATGTTTTAGGGAGAAACGGTGATCTTTTAGATTGTGTTTCCTGCGTATACAAATTCAGTACTTAGTATCTTCGAATAAAAGTACTTTCGCCGTAAAAAATCAATTCGTTTAATAGTAGGAATAAATTATTTAAGGTTATACTAATGATTGTAAAAGGGATTTGCGTAATCTAGTAAAGATTTATGGTATTGTTTTTATTCAATGACTTATTTATTCTCCTGGTCAAGTTCTGATAATGGTAATCATCTGCATAATGTATGCAACGAATTTATGATTTACTACAAGATTTTAATTAGTAGTTAGCCGTAACGCCAACCTGAGCATTTTCCTTGAATCTATAACTTCTATAAAGAGTAACTGTCTGCATTTTATGTAACAGAAACAGTACATTTGTAAGTGTATTTGATTCATCTTTTATTTATATTCCATTCACACTCTAATCCAGCTCACTTCTTATCTGTTGGAGGAAGACGTGTTGCGGGACAATGGAATATAAATTCAGTGGTTTATTTTAGTTAATAAACGTTTTATTTTGATCTCCTTAAAAACAGGTTTGTGAATCACAAACTATTAAAAATAACTTCTAAACTACTTATTTTGATCTGGAACTTGGTATTAAGACAAATGGAATTAATATTGCTCTAATCGAAAGCTTAGTGAAATAAATCTTTGAAAACTGGTTGGTTCTTTCCTGGTTTTATTTCGATACGAAGCGAATTTTTTTTTTCCGCGATTTTTCTCATGTGCGTTAATGTAACAACATTTTAGAACACCTATGTTTTTGATAAATACAGATAGCACTGCGGAAGACTAATGCTGCCAAATTGTGGTAGCTTGTTCCGGGTTCTTTTTCTGGTGGTTGAACGGATTGTGAAATGGCTGTTAGGAGGTTTTCGTTGCCTTTCCTCATGTGTAACAGAAATACAAGTCGGTTTCCTTCAGAAAGTTCTCTACGATGACATCCCTTCACGTAGACAGATTAACTTAATATTGTTTGCCGTGTTAAAAACATAAAACCCATATATTATTACGGACAATAACGCAAATACGTCTTCGAAAAGTTAGAATGCAGTATAGCTGTTTTACCGAGTATAATTATTTTCTTATTAGAGGGCTGAAAACGGGTAGTTCGACCGAAGTTCAATCTCGGCAAGCAGGTTGCCATGGGGAAATTTTCGTTGTTTTCCTCACGTATAACGCGAATACAGTGGCCTTCTATGAAGGCATTTATTTTCTCACAATCTAATCAATCTATCCAGTTCGCATCTTTTTTAATAAAAATCAAGAAAAATATGGATATTTATTACCAAATTTATTTAAAAATAGTCGAGATGTTAAATATCTGCTGCAGCTTGATTTTTATTCCACTCTTGTTTTAGGTACATAGTTGACTTACTGCAACCAACTTCCTCTTCCTTATGGTACATTTGGTGTTTTATACACGTAGGAGCAGTGTGAGCGAGAGTAAAGAGGTTTTCTGGGGTTTCTTTTTGGATCATTTGAGGTTACTGAGACAGGCGTTCTATAAGAGTGCCTTGTTTTCTTTCAATTCATGAATGGATTTCTTGTCTTTGCTGTATGCTGTATGAAGTCACAGCTTGTTTAATTCATTCTTTACTTGATGTAATTAACTACCCGTCAGATCCTTTTAAGTGCCTCGCGTCTCAACGAAGATAGTTGGTCTTTATCGGTGAGAAGAGGCGCCAACATATTTCTTGACGACGATCTCTTTCCCCCTTTCAGCTAAAAATGAGCTTCGTTTTTTAGTGATAGGGTCGAGGTCGAAGTTTTGAAATCCATATTTGTTTGCGCTGGCAAAATTTTTATCAGTTACGTCACAAAAATCTCTTAAACAGTTGTTTATGTTAGCAATTAATAACACAGGGCCCCAAGATAAATCCAAGGCAAATGAAGAACGCATGAACTGTAAGTCGTATTATATAAAAGGCTCAAGATAAACCGAACTGGACATTGGAGACTTCATTTGCTTTGGCTTCTGGATTCGTTTTATCTTGGGCCCTTCGATATAAACATCTTCATTTTAGAACATGCGTAAGAAGGACATGTCTTCCATGCTCTCTTATGGAGCAAATGGTTAGCGTATCGGACTTGCGCAATGAAGATCCCGGATTCGACTTCGATTAGAAGGTAGATTTATTTTCGAGTATTTCTCTTGCTTCCTGACCTCTATTGTTTATCAGCGGCCAAGAGGTAAAACTGCTGAACACTAGTAATTCAACCCTAGTTTAAACCCTGGCGAACAAACTGGCTGTATGGAAGTTTTTGTTGTTTTCCCCATGGACATGTGATGTGATTAAGAGCCAGTTTCCTTTAGAAAGTCTTCCACGAAGGTACCCAAATCCTAGGCCGATAACCCACGAGTGTTTTACCGTAGTCCAAATAACTTTTCTTTTACAGAAGTAGTCTTGTTTATACATGCAGTATTACGTTCTTAAGCTTTAGATTAATGTATGCATGAATTTAAATCAGTAGAACATACTTTATCAAGTACAAATTTCAGTGTAAATACGCCTTTTTAGTCACTCATTCTTTAGTATTTTATGTACGCTCGCAGAAATCTTTGTTTATAAGAATTTAAATATTTAATGAGGTTGTTCCTCAGAAATATAGGGCGAGCCTTGACGAACTGAATTGGCTTCTATGAAATCAGGCTATGGGGTGTTTTGTGTACTGATTAATGAATTGAATGTAACTAAATACCTCTGGAAGAATTTACATTTTAAGCGACTAAATAAATCGCCTTAAACTAACACTCCCAGTTTTCACTATGTTTGCGCTTTTCGTCTCTGGTTCCATTACTTGTGGATCATTAGGAGGTTAAGTGAGCAAAGATAAAATTCAAATGCAATCAGCTTAGTGTATCTGTATCACTCAGTTAATAGCTTCAATTAGACTATTATATGCTTACTTTTGATTTGCTATTATTCAATGTCTTCGGCCATTTTGCCGTTTTCAGGCATGCCAATCAAACATTTTTTTTTTTAAAGTTTTGTCGTTTCCATGGGTTAGAGGAATGTTAAGTTAGTAATATGATGACCCTGAGATATGCTTTTGATAACTGGTCAGCACTGATGCTCGCAGTAACTCACCTCGCGTGTTCATCACGTCAAAAGGGGGGGGAAAGGGAAACTTACCACAGAATAAACCTGAATTGAAAGAAAGAATCAAATTAAATTGAGCGTTGAAAGAATCGTTGTCTTTTGTTCGCAAACAAAGACAGAAGGAAGGAAAAACAACTCTAAAAGTCTAAAAATTCTAGACACATCAAAGAATTCAGAACTATACACTGTTTCTTAGAAGGTTCCGGTGCTGCTTGCGAAAGCGTGACGCTTCACATAAGAAATAGGTGGTGAGGGGGAGGGGTATGTGTGCCTAAGAGCGTGACATCTGCGTGACAAGGTCACGAACCTCGATTCACTCATAAGAGGCGGGGGAGATGGCTAGTTAGCAATGCGTGTTGCTTTAACTTTCGCGGGGGTATTTTCAGAGATACATTTGCTCTTCAAAACCATTTCAAATTTCATCAGTATCTGCCTAGAACTCGTTCGAAGCGGAATTGTTATGCACTAGTATATTTGGGTAACGCCTTGTTAACATCGTATAGGCAGTGGGCCTCGTGCATGGGCAATGTCTCACTAATTTAATCTATATTTAGTAGGCATCCCTATTAATTGATATATTCAGTCATTTATGGAGCATTGATAAAGTTACCAGACGTCCGGAATTGACAGCAAACGATCCTGAATTCGTTATTGTATCCAGGGCGCAGGGCCGTTTCTAGTGGGGGTGCAGCGCGTAAAAGTACGCGAGCGGCCGGACTCTCGCGATAACACGCCTAAATAATTTAAATTCATTGAAAGTACTTGTAAGTACTCTTTATACATTTGTCATATGTAAGTACTTAGTATGAAATAAAAATTTGATTAATCATTGAGGCTTTTTTTTTTTAAATTATTATTTCGTGCGCATGCCAATTTGAGATTTGTCGGACCTTTATTGTATGATAAGGTTACTTACTTGTAAACACGAATAAATTTAAATGCCCTGACGTGTGTTTGATGACCAAACTAATTTTAACGTTATAGAAAACATAGCCTTTCAAACTTTCTGACCCGTTACTTTAGGCTACCAGAGCATTTATCATCTATGCAACCTGACAGTGTTACCATTCCAACAGATGATGGATGGAGACACTGTTTCCAGCAAACTTTAATGCCCCACGTTCATTCGTACTTAAGAGGCCCACCAGCGGCCGAACGATTAAGTCTCTGAACACTGGTAGTTCGGTCCAAGGCTGCAATCCGGCAAACGGGCTGGCTGGATGTCGTTTTCGTGGTTTTCGCCATCTGTAACGTGTATACGAGGGAGTTTCCCTTAGAAAGTCCTCCACGAAGGCATCCCTCCCCTTAGGCAGATTGCCCTCAAGGCTTTGCCATAGTCACTTGAAACCAAACGAAAACCAAATCCTCCGTACTTGGATTACTTTCCGTCGTTAATATTATGTTAAGCTTTAGCTATAAAGGTCAGCTGCAGTAATAATTTTTACTCAATCATGCTTGAGAAAGTTTTTTTAGACATTCATAAAATCATAAAACTTTGAACAATCACTGATCTGTCGGAATTCTTATCATTACTCCATATGAAGTGTGGGAAGCCATGTTCGAAAAAAATAATAAAAATAAATCGGAGCTTTTATAATGCTCGGTCAAAAGAAAATTATCTTAGTGAGGCTTGCTTTTCAAGGTTATCCGCGACGTTCGATGCAGAGATTAGGCAGGACAGTACTGTTCTCTTCCACTGAGGGTGGTTTCGGTTGTAAGATTTTAGATCTATATCTGGATTCGTCTTTGTTGTCCATCTGTTTAACAGTGTGACGAAAGGGAAGGTATAGTAAGTTATCATTGAAAACTTTGTGAATCCGCTTATTGCAGCGCTAACTCAAAATGCAGTTTGTTGTAAATTTCCATCTCTGTATTAGGCTTTCAGTGGTGAATCAACGTCCCTCCCCCCAAACTAAAAGAAGCGTTCTAATGGTGCATGTACGCGTGACTTCATGAGACGTTATTTTCATTACAGATTTTGGTCACGCTTTCGTCCGGTCGAAAAATATCGTGATTGGATTGGAGTATCATCATTCTCTTAGTTTTTCCTTAACTGAGATTGATGATTATTTCAGCAGCATTATGAAAAAATTGCGATGGTGGGAATAGAATATGCTTTCCATGGGTTTCTAAAAAAACTTTTCGGTGTTTGGAATAAATTTATCATGTGCAGGACTCGCCAGCGATCGAGTGGTAAAATCGCCGTACATTGGTATTTCGGCCTAGGTTCAAATCCTTGTCAACGGGCTGATTACATAGTTCGGTGTTTCGTCAATACGAGCCAGTTTCCGTTAGAAAGCTTTACCCGAAAGCATCCCTTCCCTCAAGCAGATATTCCCCTCGTACTTTGCCTCATTGAAATAACCTGACCTAACCGAATCTGAAATTATCATGTGCAGGAATATCAAAGATCCAGATGGACATTATAATTCAGAGTATTTATTACGTGCTTTGCCGTAGGCACTATGCGGAAAGGGATGGATCCCCCGTGGAGGACTTTCTAAGGGAAACTGGCTCGTATCCATGTTGCATATGGAGAAAACTACGAAAACGCGCATGCAACCAGCCCTTCGGCGGGACTCGAAAAGCAGACCGAACTACTAGTATTCAGCGGCTTTTACCACTTGGCCTCTGATGGGCTTTACAATTCAGAGTAAACTTCACGTCAGGAATAGTTATTATTCGACAGGAGCTAACATTTGCGAATTTTATATTCATTCAAGGAATTTTGATGTATACGATAATTCCGCCTGTATGGCTTGAACAAGCACTTGCATTACACTCAAGGTTCAAAATATGGATTAATGCCATGGGATATACTTAATACAATTCCATATCTGGCACATTTCTGAATCAAACAGTTATATTTCGATCGTGTTTTAAGTCATTGATTACAGCAAAGCGCTTTATTTTTAGACGATGCTTTTGTGGAGGAGTTTGGTTTAGTAAACTAGTAACCGAGTGAATAAGACAGCGGTAGTTTTTCAGCGCTTAACATGAATGAGAGTCAGGTTTTCTTGGACAAGTCTTACATAAAAGCATCGCTTTCTGTAGACAAATAACCGTTATATGCTTTCCTTAATCAATTAATCACGCAATGTTGAGAACTTCCCTTAAGAAAAATTGTTTTTATTATATTTGGATTAAAATAGTAACAGTTATATGCTGCCTATCACCTAAGGTTTGGTTTTATGGAACCGGCTTCCGTGGGCTGGCATTTAGTGACCTAAAGCTTCGAAACACTGAAAGTTCACCGTGGTGCTGGAGTGGGCTGGCTGATTGCACCGTTTAATGTTTTTTTCGTGTGTAATGCAAATTCAGATCAGTTTCTCTTAGGAAGTCTTCTATGAAGGCATTCCTCCATGCAAGGAGATACCTCTCATGTGGTCTGTGATAATCAAATAATCCAACTCAGTTTTGTTTCGACGTAGATTACTTTTTGGAGATGTAAGTCCTCACTAGTAGCTGAGTGGTTAAAACAGTTAAAGTTCGATCGGGTTCGATCTCCGGCGGACGGGCATACATGGTTGGTTTTCATGATTTTCCTCACGTATAACGCGAATACGAGCCAGTTTCGCTTAGGAAGTATTCAACGAAGGTATTCTTCTCCTAGGTGATAGCCCTCTCTAACTTTGTCATATCCAAATGACTTAAGCTAAACTAACTTATTCATTTTGAATTAATCAGTAAGCCAGAATTTTTTTTTAAACTTCCAGTGGCGGACACTAGCCATAAAGACATTGACCACTACTAAGGCCGGAAACGGGTGTCACTTTATTATGGAGGCACCTACTGTTGCCTCCTATAAAGGGACAGACGATTTACATCCATGCCTTTTTCAGGATTCGAACCCGGGCCCTTCGGTACGGCAGTCAGAATCACTAACCACAGTCTCATCTGGACGGTGTAAACCAGAAATTTGGCCTTGGCGTTTGATACCAGGATGAATTAGTTTAACTGAATTAGTTCTAGTTCTTCAGATACTGCTGAACTGTGAAAGAAATGTAAGATTGATGCTTCTGAAGTCACTTACTTTGTCCTTTACACTCAGAGCATGACTTTGATGATTCTTAGTCGATAGTATTCTGTTTAGCTAATCTTTTTTATTATCCTAAAAGTTAAATCAGCGTAACAAGTAAGAGGGTAGGGATCCATTAAACTATTTTGTGACCTGACAGTTTCTATTTTTTTCTCTTTTTATGTGTTCACGAAACCTGTGCTAAAGTGTCGTTGAAGATAATGTCACTGAAGATAGATTGAGAACTGTAATTAAATTTCCGTGTCCATTCTTTCCCACAGAGTTCGCTGTTATTTAAAACAGCTTACAACTAATGGGAATTCCTATAGTGAATCATTTTCCTATTTAGAACATGTCAACTGTTAAAATAGAGTGCGCAATCATTATCGTTGCGACCAGAAATTTTTTCTTGCTTTATTCGAGGGAATACTATTGTTTAATAGATGGGAGCACGTATGTGTGGGCGTTAGTGTTAAAAACATACGGGAGAGTTCCCTTCTTCATCCCCCGCCATATGACCACTTGCGTGCTTTATGAGATTGAAAATGTCATTCAAATGAGTTGATATAATTTCTGTTAAAAAGGCGAGCAAAGCTTCTGTCATTTCAATACATTATCGATTTTTAATGAATAAGTTATCCGCCATCAACATTTTATTATCATAAATGATTGTACTTTACCCTCAGAGATAGAAAATTGCATTCAAATGAAAGCAGGCGATCGGAATAGTCGAAAACAGATGCATTATTCAGTAAATTTCAGTCGCGGAAATAATCCATATCTGTCATAATTTAACACTCATTGCAGATAAACTCTCTACTACCGAAAATTACATTATTCCTGTTCGTTTTCTTGAGAAATCTAAGCAGAGGTGGTAACAGATGTTTCACGTCGCTCTTTAAAAATCTTTTGTTCGTCTCTTCTCAAGCATTTCCATCGACCTCCTTTAGGTAATTATGTAAATTTAGTCGCCATCTTGAAACAAAAACCATGGTTATTCGAGAGGAATTTTAATCCCCTAAAACTGTAGACGATTTACCAAGCTGTGCCATTGCTTAATACTAATGGGTTGAGATATTTACCTTGTTCGTGCGCCTATGTCCGAAGACTATCAATTGTCTTCTGTTTCTTTTGCTCCCTTGATTTACTTTTGGTAGTCTATTCACTTGGTCATTTGTTTTGTTGTTGCTGCTGCTGCTGTATGCTCTTATCGATTTACATCTAGAGTGCGGGCAAATAGATGCATTTAAAGTAGTACCTGGATTTCGCTTTTATAGAAGTTGTGCTTGTGACATTCGTTTCGTATTTTTATAAGCTTTTATTTAGCTCACTCGTGGTGTTTGTCATTATAAAATAATAAGGGTGCACTTTTATTTTTTTAGAAACTATTTATTTATAGCCTTTTCTATTTACTATTTATTTATAGCCTTCTCTATTTACTATTTATTTATAGTCATAGAGTATGTTATTAATATGTTATAATGTGCTATTAAATGTTTGATGTCGCCATTTACAAATTATTAAATATTACAGTCATTATCGGGAAAAGTTTGCGAGCGATTTTTAGACTATTTCCTGATCATCTGTAAAGTTGGAATTCTGCACAAGTATTGTTTGTGAATAAGTGGTGAAGCTTTCACATGTCTCAAAATTTGTTTTAGATTTTTAAAAATTTAATGTTGAAACGATTTTTCGTACATATCTTCGCTTAATAAACAAAGTATTTGAATTTTATTAGTAATTGCGTTATCGAATAGAGCGGGGGGGGGGAGGGAATCTTTTTAATCTAATTTATATGCAATTTTTTCTATAATTTCTGATTTTTTTGCAGTTTTAGAAAATTGCTACATGTGTTTCCACCATTTGAGGTAAAAGAATTCTTGGAAGTGAAAAAATGGATATTTATTGCTAAAAAACGAATTTTCAGTTGAATAATTTGATCGGTTTTGAAGTTAAAAAAGATAAAATAATATAAAAAGGTTATTTTTTATTTTTATTTGTTGTTGCGACTTATATCACTTCTCTGATAGTAACATCAGAAGAAGCCCACGAAATTCATTGTGGTAAGGAGTGCAAGATTGCGCCTGTCGTTGGCAAGAACCATGAGCACCATACAGGTGGCTGTACGACTTTGCTTAGTTCCGCTGCCAGTTTTGATGTAGAGCACCACGGGGCGATGGATCCGTGTGTCTCGAGAGGTTGATGGCAGGGAAAAGAGGGGTGGGAGAACCTCTTTCCCCTGCCATTAACCTCTCGAGAAGACTTCCGGTTGGCCGCATATTTAGAGTGCCTCCATGCCGCACAGACACTATACATTTAGAAACATCCATGCCTTCTCCGGGATTCGAACCCAAAATCTTCGGTACGACAGTTATCGTCGCTAACCACTATCCCGAATGGGCGGTAGCTTTTATTTAAATAATCGTACTATAATTAATGAACTAAGAGGAAAACAATAAGTTATCATATACGTAGTTTCATGGAAACAAGGTATTAAATAATTTTCTCTACAGAATTAAGCTGCAGTTTCATATAAATAACAAAAGTGTGGGGCGCTCTTCATAAAAATAATCGCTTGTAGTTTTGACAGAACTATTCAACTAATCGATTTCGTTTCTTTGGTGCGCACGTTTTTATTATTCGTGCTATAAAACTATAGATACATTTTGTGAAGAGAATTATTAGAGTTGTGGTAGCTCTTTAAATACTAAAATTGCAATATGGAGATGTGGTAGTAGGACTTGCCCCCCCTTTTTTTTATTATTGTGATGAGTTTTTTTTTATATGTACTGTTCTTATGGCTTTCTTTAAGTGGGTATTCCCCGCCCCAACAAAAATTCTGTACTTGCAAGGAGTTAAAATTTCTCGTAGCACCTTCACAGTCATTCTACTATTTTACCGAGTTTCGAACCTACCAATGGATTAATAGTTAAGACAGTTGAATACTGGTAATTTGAACCAGGGATTGAATCCTTGCGAACGGAATTGGATTGTTTCGGTTATAGCAGTTGAACGCGAGGACTACTTGCCTAAGTCTAGGGATAATTTCTTGGAAGACTTTTAAGGGAAAGTGGATCGTATTCACGTTCACATCGGAAAAACCATGAAAATTCCCATGCAGACAGCTCTTTCACCGAAATCTGAATCCAAGTCAAACTACTAATGTTTAACGACCGCGCGTTATGAGATCTGAGTAATTAATTTGCTTTGCAAAAAAGAACTGTCTCAGAACTTTAGTAACAGACAATATGTCTGCAGTTATCACGTGGGCATTCAAACATATTCATAATTCATGAATTTATTTGCAAATATATGGCAAGAATGTTGACTGTATTTCTTCTGTTTTAGAAAATGCTTTTTTAACCAGTTTAAACAAGTCCGCCACTGCTCTGAGCAGGTCAGCGAAACTGTTTATTACTTTCTTTTGAACCGCGACCGGTACGTGATTCGAAAGGTGATCGAATGGGAAAATTTCTTCCGACCTGCTGCTTTTCACTTCTGTTTACCTGCATGTTTTTTAGAGGAAGAATCCGCCGTTCCGATTTCGAACCGGTAAATGTCGCCTTGCTCTGACTGCGGAACGCTTTAACCTATTTATACAGCAACTCTTAATTCATTTCAGTTTTGAACGTGTTTATTTATATAAATTACGTTGTGTTTTCAATACTACGATTGCTCTAACCGAAGTACTTACGCAAGTAAGCGTATAATCATTCGGCATGCAATGCTAGGTTGAATTTTGGGATTGGGTGGTGCTACGGTATATCTTTCCGTTATTGAAAATATATCTCTATAAGAGATTCCCATTCAAATAATTTCAGTGGAATACGCATTAAATTCCTGTATCTTGTCATACTCGTATTTACACCGACTTAATTCACATGCTTTTAGTGTTGTATACAAATTTAATCAAGTCGAATATGCATTGTAATGTACTTGGGTGTATTCTGTTGACTTGCGTGTATTTTGTTTGTTGAAAGTTCTTTTAAAATGGCTTTTATGATGCATTCAAACTGATGAACACCATTGTTAAAGAGAAATGTACAGAACAACTAGATTTTCTAAAAACTGTTTTTGGTACTGTTAGTTATAAAGTAGGCAGAAGTGTATATATAGGTATATGTCTTTTGTTTAAATTTTCTTGCCATTATTTAGCAGTATATTAACTGTAAATCGGAGGAAAACTAACCTAAGAACATATCAAAATCTAAAGTCAAAGAAATTGCAGATTTTCGTGTATTTCTTCTCGCTGAACGTTTTTGATAAACTGATGGCTATTTATATTTTATTCACTTAAGCATGAAATCTCCGATCCACTTCGTATATCACCTGCCTCGTTTCCATGTGTATGCAATATTCGATGTCAAATTTTGCATTCGCTTCAGTCAGAAGAATTGAAAAAATTAGGCAGATGATAGTTAATAGAGTTTGGCAGGGGCAATTCGAAGTTATAGCGAAAAAATAAAATTTTTCGCAGTGTACCTGTTCAGTTGAAGTAAAGTAAATTTCATTGAGGGATGTCAAAATATAAGTTAATAAATTTTGGGAAACTACACTAATGTTAAACTTAATGGTCAGTTTACAGACTGATGTCATGTATTTCAGCTTTTTAAATGATTTTAAGTAACTGAAATTTTTCTGCTAAAATATATTTAGAGATGTATTACTTGGCGGATATAGAACGTTCGTACCTTTCAGGATAACTTATCCCAAGCTTATTGTTTGTAATATTATTTGGCATTCTTATAGGGCGTGACATCGATATGAATAGAACAATCAAAGAAAGAAATCATTTCCAGGTGAAATAATAATAATAAATAAATAATGAACGAATAGAGGTTGACTTGGGAGCTTTTCTTAAAGGAGAATGACCAGAGTAATTTATAAGGTAGATTTATCATTCCCATGAAAAGTCTTTCAAAGTAGATTTATTCTTCTATTTTTATGCGCCCTGAAATTACTTGCGATGTTTTGGAATACGTTTCGCATTTGATGCATTTTTTTAGCATTAGTATTTAAATTTTTTTCGATATTGGAATGGATATTTAGATTACGGCAAAGTTGACGACGGCTATCTACCTAAAAAGAGGAGGAGTGCCTTCTTGGATGACTTTTAAAGGGAAGCTGGCTCAAATTTATAAATTATACCTATTATATTCAAATTCTTTTTTCTAATTACTGAATGTTGTAATTTACCACTGCCTCCTCGGTAATGAAAATTTCTCCTAACGTCTAAGTGTAGAATTCTGTTACCTAAAATTTGGTTCTGCTTTCTAAAGCAATGTATTCAACAACAATTTCAACATTTTTTTTAATCTTAAATAGATTTTACAATCGTTTACACGTCTTAAATACGTTTGCATTTTACGCTTTGAAAGATGTCCAAACGCTACGAAGTCCAAACCTTTTAGTTTAGCAACCGATATGTTTATTTCGACTTATCGTGACTCACTTGCACATAGTTTGGTTTTAAGAAGAGAAACCTAGAAGATTATGTGGAACTTTGATTCTGAGCATCCCTGACCTTTTGGCTAAAAAAATAAAACCTGATCCATTGTGTAGTGTCCCTTCCTAAAGAAGAAAATAAGTTTATATAATGGATATATAGTAAATAAATAAATTATTAGTAACTAATTAAAAATCAGTTTACAGTTTTAAATGTGTATAAACGCCCTCCCCCTTCTTGAAGAAAGACTTCAAAGTTTTCAGCTACTTATCAAAAATTGTCTCCCTATCCACACTTTGGGAAACACTAAGTAAAATCTTCGGACTAATTAAATTGTTCGTGTGGTTGCGACAGCTTAAATTCGTTTCTATTGAGTAGACTGGTTATCTTTTTTTGAATTAATATTTTACCTGTGTTGGATGCAGTTGTGCAGCGTACATAAGAGCCATGCAGTTGTGCAGCGTACATAAGAGCCATGCTGTTGTCGAGGAAATCTAAGTTGATCTCCTGAGGGATTACAATAGAAGAGAAACACGGATTCTGAAGAAACACGGAACTTCTGAGGGATTTTCGATTCGTCCTTCATAATGTCAAAAGACTCGAGAGTTAACGAATTCCTAGACAGCTTCATTTATGACAGCTTATTATTTTAGATGCATTTTCTGACTGACTGCTTGAATCTTTTAAAGAACAGAACACTGTATTTTGAAGTTTCATATGGATATACAATATTTTAGAATCCTTTGATAGTATTTTTTACTTTCGTGCAAGTCATGAATCATTACAGCTGCTGATATATTTATCTTTTAGTCACTTTATATATGTTTATTTAGTTAATTGAGCAATTCGTGAGCTTTCCAACATTTCGTGCGAGGTATAAAACTAAAGTCAACTTTGCAATAGATGTTTTGCTTATGTGGCATTTCAGTTATGATTGATGATACTTGTCGATGCATTTCTGATTACACTTTCGAAGTATCACTAAGTCTGCTGATCAGCTGCTTGCCAACTTGTCTTCAAAAGGTGTATCACGCAGCATCAATTTTTGAGAACTTAATTAACATTTCAGCCTGATGTATAAGTTTTAACACTTCTTCATATTGCAATTTTAATGGTTTGTTGGAGATAAGACGCAATAAGAAAAACTTTACGATTTTTATCTGTCTATTAGTTGCCATCAGGCAAGAAAATTGCATCAACCTGCGCACTGGGCGGGATGCTGCACTATATCGAATATAGCAATCATCAGTTCCCCTTAATTGCCAGTGTATATTTTGAAGGATGGATATGCAAAACAGTAAAAAGAAGCATGTTCCGGTCACGCAAGCTGGCGATGAGTTAAATATTCATTCATACAAATGAACGTTGATATTAAATTTTGTAAATTAAACATTGATTAGTCCGCTCATTATCTGACGACACCATGGCTCGAAAAATACAAATTCGATTTTCCATTATTTTTAACCATGTGTAACGATAAGGTCAGAGATCAAACTTGAGAGCTAATTTATGCATGACAAGCCACAAGTTACTGAATCATTGTCTTTAATAACTGTCAAACTGGCAAATAAAATGTGTGATCAAAATTTAGGATTACTCAGAATTGCTAAAATTTTTACGGATATCAGCAAGAAACAAACTGTTTTGCAGTAATCGAGACCTCATATTTTTAAATGTTCATGAAAGGAAACATTTTGCTATTTCAAAAGCATATGATTCATCGGTGCTAAAGTTGTGGAACATCAGTTGTTCCTTCCGCGATACTCAGCCCCGTGCTTTGAACGGTTGCCGTGTTTTGATGGTTTTTTCCATTTTAAATGGTTTTATAGTCTCTCAAAAAACGCCTCTGGAGTTTCAAACCTCTCCACAAAGTCTTTCTCGTAGACCAGTGGCTCTCAAACTTTTTTTCTAGTGGGGATGGACCGCTTTTACAGATTAGAATGTTCTGCAAACCACTATACTCTTCTCCCCTTCGAAAACAATTTTTTAACATACGTTACTACTAATAGACTTATATTTTAAAAATACATTTGAATGAAATTCGTTTAATTTTATACTGCAATATATTAATGATGTTAATAGGAGGGAATCTGTATTTGCTTTTAAAAATTCAAGGCCATTCGTGTTTGGATAATCTGCATCTTGTTAACTGAAAATTAAATAAATGCGCGTACTCATTTATGATATGGATGAGCCTACCATTTCTTGCGTAGTTGTCCTATGTTTGGATGTATGCTGGTAAGAAGTCTTGACTAAAATCTACGCCAAACATAACGTTGTAGCTTTGCCTAATTTTATGCGTAGGGCCCACCAACGGCCGAGAGGTAAAGTCGCTGAACACTGGTAGTTTGACCGGGGTTATCGAATCCCAGCGAACGGGCTGTCTGCATGGGCGTTTTCATGATTTTCTCCACGTGTATTGTGTACATGAGCCAGTTTCCCTTAAGAAGTCCTCCGCGAAGGCATCCCTTCTTTTAGGCGGATAGCCCTCGTGTGCTTTGGCCGTAATTAAAATACCTCCCCCCCCAAAAAAAAAAGAACGAATTTTATGTTTGACGTGTTTCTCTCCTTTCTTTATCGGGGTCATAGTATTTTAAATCTTTTTTTTAATAATGTTTTATATTGGGTGTACAATTAAGTTTTGAGTGTTTTTTTTTTTTTTTTTGTTTTAAGACTAGAGTATGAATTCTGTAAATAGGGTAACTGGTAATTTTGTAAAATGTCAGTCTTGGGGGAAAAAAGGTGATAGATGATTTCCATGTGTAATTTCCAAAATCTGCGATTTCCAGGTATAGTGTAATATACGTAGTAAATTTGAATTTTATTTTTTGGAAATGTTGGAGGGCCATAAGGGCAGGCTTCGAGGATCACTTTTGGTCCGCAGATCACAGACTGAAAAACGCTGCTTTAATGAGATAACCATAGTATTCTTTAGTATAATTAAATAATTATGTTATATACGTAATGGCAGATACGACCTAGTTTCACTTTGAAAACTTTTTTAGGTAGATAACGTTTGAGTGTTTGCGATAAGCTGCCAACCGTAATCTCCTGAGAAGAAATACTGCGACTTATTCAACCTTTAATTGAAGCATGGCTTCGACTGAATGACCTCTTCTTTTTCATTATACTAACTTTTCTTTTCATCTCGGGAAGAAATCTGAAAGAATGTTTATTCAAAAATACACAAATAGATAACCGAAGATCTATAAAGAGCAATAAATTATAAATTTTAATGGACAAATTTTTGGGGGAGGTTAGGAAATGCACAAATTTTTCATTGCACATAGATCTAAAAATATAGCTTTTCGTAAACCTCTTCTTTTTCTTTATGCGAACTTTTCTTTTCATCTCGGGAAGAAATCTGAAAGAATGTTTATTCAAAAATACACCAATAGATAACCGAAGAACTATGAAGAGCAGAAAATTATAAATTTTAATGGACGAATTTTTGGAAAAGGTTAGGAAATGCACAAATTTTTCATTGCACATAGATCTAAATAATACAGCTTTTCGTAAATAGGTTTATAAAAATTAAGCATTAAATTTAAACAAACAGGCTGTACTTATCAAACTTTTGTTAAAAGTAAGTGCGTTACTCGTGTGTTCAGTTTAGTTATGCGAAATTTTTGTAAAAAAAGGATTCAAATTATATTACCTTTTGTTCTCCGCAACTGGCAACGTTCTGTGTGAAATATTCTTTTCAGAACATGAGGCAGGATGATAAAAAGAAGCGGCTTAAAAGCTAGATTAAAGTCCTTCAAAAAATTCAGCGTAAGACCTGACGAAATAAGTTTTCATTTGTGGATTTTCTCTTACACTTATTTCGGAATTTATTTCTTGAGTCTCTGTAAGTTATTTAGGAAATGTCAACAGGTCAAAATGTATGACAGTTCTTACGATAAGGTTTGTTTTCCTTTACAGCTTTCTGAAAATATATTTAACATGAAATCCCCTTCCATTTTATACACATGTCTATTACATTTGACGTGCCACACTTATGCTTCTGGCCTGTGATGTGCCTGTTTACAACATATATTGCTTGGAAGAAAGTTTACTGTTTCTGTTTTTTAATCCTGTCAGATCATTTTAAACTCAAAAACAGTTTGTTGTTATTTATTTTTTTTATTAAAATGAGCAGGGAGTAACTTCTTTATTATATAAAATCTCTCGTAGTAAATTTCGTTTATATAGTCGAATTATTTATCACACTAACTTGTGTTTTGGATTTCTGTGCATGGAAAGACTGTGCCAACGCACTCGAGGGCATCTGCTTAGAAAGGATATTGTTATGATTAACAAGGTAATCATTCTTAGAATAAAGGTAAAAAAGGGCTTACCTTTTCTGATGATCTTCTTTCTCGTTCTTCTCCAAAGGTATATCCGGGAATATTTTTATTAATTGCACACATCAAAGGTACCACTCATTTCAAAAAAGAGAGGCTTCTAAGATAATAACATACGTTTAATTTACATTACTAACTAATTACATACACGACACAGAGAGAAGATACTAGTTACATCTTTAACTCAAACCTCCATCACGAGTTCTAAAGTTCAGTTTATAGTTGTTTTATTTTTGCTGCGCGCATGCGCAAATCACGTGGTGTTTGGTGACAGTTTTAACCGGATATCTTTGGAGAAGAGTTCTGCAGAAATGGCTCGTACTGACGGTATACATCTGGCAAACTCAGTGAACGTCCGCTGATAGCCTTTCCGTTCAGTTGCTGGGAATCGACCCCCCCCCAGAAAAAAAGGATCAGTACTCAGTCCTCTTATCCACATAGATACTAGACGGGCGGCCTATTCATGGAGGATTTCTTTGGAGACCAAAGTATGTTTCATATAATATTTTCGACACTCGTTATTACTATCAGTCCAATGTATTCACTAACCCGAGTCGGTAAGACGACTATAGTTCCTCATGGATTCAATTTCTGACGTCTGAATAGGCTGGTTGTATGGATTTTCAAACTTAAGCGACTCATTTTCTCTTTAAAAGTCTGTGAAGGCTTTCATTTCTGAGAGCTTGAATATTTTGCCATATTTATAATCTAAACCAGCGGCTCTCAACCTTTTGACTAACGCGTATCATCTAAACAAAAACTGAAAAACTTTTGTAACACCACTACATTTTGCAAATATTATTTTTAATTTCTCAGTAGGAAATTATATAATAAAAGAAAAATCTGAAATGTTTCAGATTTTAAATTACATCCAAAGGGGCGTTTTGTATGTTACCTTTGTTTATTAAATGTCATGTTCTTCGTACTTAAACCATAAAATTCAGTTCAGCACCAACCATAAAATTCAGTTCAGCACCAATATCGCAAAATAATTTTAAAATGAGCATATCTTTAGAATTTCCGATACACAGTTCCGCGCGCTGGAGATAAAACGTTCCCCCCCCGTAGAGTGTTGCCGTTGCTCGCATTTAAATCGTTGAGTTTGTTAATAAAAAATTCGTTAAAAGTTTTGCAAAATATGAAGTAGATAATAAAACAAATTCCAAATTTGGGCTTCCAGATGCCCATATTCGGTTGGAAACGTACGTTATTCAAAACTGGATGGCTCTAGGTACCGTTGTTATCACAATGCGAGAAACATACATACACTTATGCAGAATCTTCATTATTTAATTTCTTTAAATATAATACAGGGCGATAATGTTTGGTGGCAACAATTTAAAAAGTGAATCGGGCATTTATAGTGAATCAGCGCAAAATGCCAAAACGAAAACAATAGTCCTTCAGGGACAAAGCCCCTTTGGACTAAAAAAAAAAAGCAGTCGTCTAGCCGGTATAGTGATTAGTGACCCTGATTACCGTAGCGATGTGCTGGGTTCGAATCCCGGAGAAGGCATGGCTGTATGTCGTCCCTTCATAGGAGACAACGGTGGCCACCTATTAGATGCTTCCATAATGAAATGGACACCACTTCCGGCCACTTTCAATGGCGCAAGGCTAATGGCTATTAGGTTAGGTTATTCAATTATGGCAAAGCACACGAGGACTATCTGCCTAAAGGGAGGGATGCCTTCGTGGAGGACTTTCTAAGGGAAACTGGCTCGTATACACGTTACACATGGGGAAAACCACGAAAACACCCATGCAGCCAGCCCGTTCGCGGGATTCGAACCTCGGACCGAACTACCAGTGTTCAGCGTCTTTACCGCTCGGCCGCTGGTGGGCTCGCTAATGGCTATTAAATAAAGCGCCCGGCCATTAAAAAAAATATTTTGCCATTTTCAAAACCTATTGTTTATTTGTATTAAATACGCACACATAAAAAGTATTAGATTAAAAATTGGTTACCATTTTAATTATCAAAATTTAAGTTTTAATACTTTAATTCTAAAATTTAGTGTAAAATTTGGGCTTGTTTAAGAGAACCGTAAATTAATATCCACTTTTAATTTTGTTCTGTATTTATTTTTCAAATATAATATGGAAGAAAAAAAACCCTTGTTAATACAAATAGGTTGTGCAAAAGCGCGATAAAAATTTAATAGCTTTATTTGAAATGCTTTAAAATTGATTTTTTTAGGTTCAGCGAAAAGTTAACGAGCGTGTTATTTTTGAAATTTCAGTTAAAGTTCGATCAAAGGAAATTTCTATCAATTGTTTTTTTTTTTTTTCCTTCACGAAATAAAATTTCAGGTACATTTGAACAAAATGTATTTCTAATCCAAGTTTCTTTTTGATAATCCTCAGAAATCTTTTTGATAATCCTTTTTCATAACATTGAAATTATTTATCAAAGAGAAACAATGATTTTTAATGTTGGATGCTAATTCTATTTTTATTTTCGGTTAGAAAACCTTTTAAAAGTACTAAACAGCTTAAAGTATTATTATCTAATTCTTTGATTATTAGGTCGAGTTTTTTTTTTTTATCATTGCATTTATTTTATCTGCAATGGTAAACAAATTAACACTTTGTCCTTGTAATCCTAAATTTAATTCATTTAACTTTACTGATATCATGGCATCATAATTGAACTAATACTAATAATGTAAATTAATAATTGAACAAAGTTCGTTATATCAATATTTTCATCCTATTGCAATGCGAAATACTCACTATGTTTTATTTTTTTGAATAAGTGTCTCTTTTATAAAATTTGTCATTTCCTGAATTCGTCGACTTACTGTATTATCATTTGATAGCGGAATATTATTATTAAGATATATTAATTTCATTAGCCGCTTTTTCGTTGAATAATGTTAAAATGATATCTTTAGCTGCTGGTAATATAAGGTTTTCTGCAATAGTAGAGCCTGCCCAATCTTGGGAATTCTTAAGGCTTGCTAGGTAAGTAAGTTTCCAAAGCTTTTTCACTTGGTTAGGTTAGGTTATTCAATTATGGCAAAGCACACGAGGGCTATCTCCCTAAAGGGAGGGGTGCCTTCGTGGAGGACTTTCTAAGGGAAACTGGCTCGTATACACGTTACACATGGGGAAAACCACGAAAACGCCCATGCAGCCAGCCCGTTCGCGGGATTCGAACCTCGGGACCGAACTACCAGTGTTCAGTGTCTTTACCGCTCGGCCGCTGGTGGGCCTTTTTCGTTTGGAGTAACAAAAGCTTTCGTTACTTGTTTATTATTATCGAACTAATAATTTTCTCTTAAAATATTCTTCAGATTTATCCTTTAAATTTGCATACTTAGATTTAAAATGTCTTTTAAGAAACGATGGTTTACTTTGATTGAATAATAGTTTGAACAGTTGAGGTTGAGAGGGTCCACTTCATCTACATTCCAAGTAAACCCAAATGATAAATACTTTCATTATATTTTCTATAACCTATTTTTGTTTTCTTTTCAATATTCTTAGTGCTAGTAAATTTTCCTCGATCCATCATCTGTGAATCATCACGTTTCCGCTTTGTCAATCCTAACCGTTTAACCATTTTGAAAATCTATTTTGTGTTATTATGTTTTCAGAAATATTTAAATGCGCAGTATATTACGAGTTCTTCAAAATCGAACAGCGATATTCTCAAATCGCGTAGAAAAGTAAGGAATACAAAGCAACTTGAAGACAAATTACCTGCTGTTAGAGACAGCAAATCGACTTAAAAAGCGATTCTAATTGAAAATATAGCATAATGAGCCCAGAAATGGCGGCGACATAAAGTGTAAACAAAGCCTATTTGTGTAGGGGGGGGAGGAGGATTATTTTGCCAAAGTATATGAGCGGCTACTGACCCTGAACAGAGCTCAAATCGCATAAATTTACGAGTGTTTACGAGAGAAAAAAACTTGAACATGATTGTTGGGGAATTTAATTTTTGAATTTACTAGTTAAAATACATTGTTTCTTTACATATCACCTATTTTTCTCTTGCGTACCACCGGTTGAGAATCGCTGATCTAAACCAAAGGTAAACAAAATGGTTTTTGAGTCGTTACGTGCGTTTACTACTTAATTTACTCTACAGATTTGAATTATTTTATTTTATATCAAATTTGTATTTTTTGAGATGTAACAGAACTCTGGAGGTATACATTTCAAGCGCCATCTGTAGAATTTTCCTGGTACTGAATCTACGTTCTAGTAAAGTGGTTATCTGATGATCTATTTTCATTGTGCAAGTAGAACAAAAAAATCTTTGTCATAGATAAAACTTTGTTACATTTGACCATCTGATGAACAAACTTTTGCAGTTCTCTGAATGATTGATTGCCTTTACAAGCCGTTAAATGATCAAAATTTTGAATTCAAGTTCAAGCTTCCCTTCTCTGCCTAAAAACACTAAAAAAATATTCTCATAAATTTAAACAGCTTTTTCCAGATTTGCGTAATGTTCCTCCGTTTTAGAGGAATACATGTATTAAATGGTACACTTCACTGTTCTTTTGTAATTTTGCAGGAGAGTAAATATTTGTTCTTGTCGTAATTTGCTTTCTTTCTTTGCATTAGGTATCTTCTTCATCCTTACGACTGCACGTTGATAGCTTTTGAACACGTTTGTTTGCATTTCCTAGCACAAAGTTTTCGTTAAATATGTATTGTAGAAGATACTAGTATTAGATACAGTCTTTACTATTGCGTGGTTCATGGTTTAAAACTCAGGTATTAGCCTGAGGGTATTTCCAATTGTTTTCGCTGTGGCTTTCGTTTTGGAGCGTGCGTAGCCTAGTTAAACACGCACATATTTCTAACTTCTTTGCCTGTTTTTTTATTTCAAACAAACAGCCAAGTAGGATAAATAATCTCGAATGAATTGAAAGTAAATCTGGATTAGATATCATCTGTGGTTTTTCCCACTGCTTTGATTTCAATTTAAATGAAAGCCCAAAATAGAAAAAAAACCTTTGCGATGGTACTTCCACAAATATATTAAGCCTTGAAACAAGGCTAAGCTGTTGTAGCTGGGGAAACTATGAATTAAAAAATGTCTGAATTTGGCGCCACACCGTTTGTGTGTTATTGAACTGCAGCGAGGATGTGGTTAGCACTATTTGCATTGTGCGTTTATTTGCTGAGTAAATTCTCTGATGCATGATGATATAAATAAATGTGACCTCTCTCGAAACAGCAGAAATTTCTTACGGACGAATTTTTGACGCTTTGTTTCCTTCATTCAGTGGGTGTTTGTATCGAAAAGCCGTAATGTTAATCACTGCATCATTAGCATAGTTATTGACGTCTCCAATGTTCGTAAATATTACTTGTGTGTATGTTAATTTAATACTGTAAACTCGTATGCTGGCTCTTATCCTTCAGAAACCCATAAATTTAATGAACTTTCATTCTGCTTCGATCAATGTGGAAGTTAGCGAGACTCATGACTCAAATTTGTTCGCAAAAGCAAGGAGAAAGGCTTGGCGATGTCGCCTAGAAAAGGGATGGACTATTTCAGACTCAGCTCGTGGTTCAGTTATTTCATCAATTCGTCTTTTAACTGGTCATAGTTGCCTTGATGTTCACGCGTTTTAAATAAGAAATTCTTCAGCATGCTCACTTTGTGATTCTGGACAGCCTACAGACAAAGAACATTTAAGCTAGAGCTCTGCACTTAAAAATTTTAATTCCGTATCCCAAAAGTATTGGGGAGAAATTAGGTTAATGGCTTAGCTGCCGAAAGTCAGGCATTTGTAAATACATAAATGTGCGTGCTTTTTAGAGCCACACTGATCTCGATCATACAATAAATACGCTTGGGTAATCTTAAATGAGAGTTATTTCGCTTTCGGAACTGGAATAAATCTGATCATGATTTATAAAAAATTCTTCCTTCCAGTTGGAGAAGTTAAATCAGCGATAGCATTTGAAGATTATTTATGCAAACTTGTCAAATTATAAAGTCCATTTGTGCAGCCACTCTTTAAATTACTTGAAATCCTCTCGTTTATTAATGCAGCATATAATCAAAATATGTCTTTTATGCGTAGTCTGTTAGTACTCGTTGCATTGAAATGTTGCTTCATAGAAATAGGCGTTAAAATGGTGAAGAAGGAATGAGTAAGTGCGTTTGTGCAAAAGAATATGGTGAGCAGCGTGCTTTAGGGAGTGACTGGCTGGACTGACAATTCGCCACGCCATGGTTGAAAATTTCGCTTTCTTTTTTTTCTTTCAACACATGGCTTATTCAAGACATGACCGCTCCTATGAGGAGATGATAAAAGAAAAAATTGGGTGTGCCTTCGACTTTCACTAGCTTTTTTTTTTTTCAAGGTACATACGGCGCGTGTGTCTTCAGCAGAGGGGGTGGAGGAATACCTTGGGTCTTTAATGTGATGCTTAGGTACTTTGGACATAATTAAAGGTCCTTTTCGAATTTTTGTTTCGTAATTCATGCTAATGGTGAAAAACAATTATTTATTGCTAACTGTAGAGAAATTTTATTTTATTGAACTTGGTGCATGTCTCAGAGATAATCTAATAAATTAGGTACTCCTCCCCTCGAATTATGAGCTATATTTGCATTTCGGGCACGTGCTTAGGAATTTTCGAATTTCTTCAGAGGTCAAGAAGAATATCCGTGTAATATATCGCTGGATATTCACATGTTTTAAATATGGAATACACTTGCAAGATTGAGTATATTACTCTGCTGATAAATTTGGGTTTTTATATTTCAGAAAGTCAGATTTTTTTCATTTTTCATCATTTCGCGTCCTTCATTAATCATTACAGTCATACTTGCTTTATTTACACTCGTTCTCAACGACAAACACGAGTCCTAACTGTTTAACAAATGATTACTCAATTTTATCATTCAGAAGTCAGAATTTTCGCGTAGTTGAGTATGGTTAGCTAAGAAAAGATTTTAAAGATTATACCAAGACTATCAGAATTTCTCTTAGTTAATTATAGATAGCTATTTGGTTTTGTGTAATGAATATTCATTTTAAGATTGATTTTAATGGAAACGAAATCAAGAGTATGGGTTACAACAGCGTAACCTCTATAATTTAACCTTATAATAGTGAAAAACATTCCTTATATTCAGTTTTCCCTGATCTTTTTACCATCGACCTAACCTGCTAGTGTGCTGACCAATTAAAGCCGCCGAAACATAGGTACTTCGCCGTTTGAATAGATTGGCTGCTGAGTTTTTCTTGCTTTGCTCCATTTGTAATCTTAGGAACAGTGCCTACAAAGCAATAATGGACATTTTGTAGATTTAAAGCGAAAAGAGTTGCTAGTTATTCACACTTTTAGCTCAGAAATCGTGAATGTCGTGACATATTTTGTAGCTAATAAACCCGCAAAAGTAAACGAACAACTTTATTAAAATGTTTGCAATAAAGTTAAAGTTGTTTTTCATAAAATGGACGACAGTTATTCTTAAACGTTCAAGAAAACAATGAGGAGGAATGAATAAGTGTAACTGAGCTTAGTATGACAGAATTCACTGAGGTCGGAGGCAAAACCAGCTGAGAGGAAGATCCCTTCCCCCCAAATTGTATTTTTATATCTGTTGTCGGCATAGTAGTATGAGGTCAAGGTGCATCTTCATTGCCCAGAATCTTTATCATTTAAATCAGGATAGGCAGTTGAGTGACTGTTTTGTAATACAACAATAATTCAGTTACAGCCTGCGAGGTCAATATGTCGCGGTAACCAACATAATACGTGTCTTGACACCACTGGACAAGCAATATGTTTTGTTTAGCCAAAGGACTATATCCTGAAATAATAAATGCTGATTACTTCAAGGAAATAGTTATAGTTCTTTCAAAAGTATTTTTAAACGTTTTTGCAGATAGAACATCACGCTGTTTTTTTTTCCTTTTTCAGTCACTGTTTTTTTTAATATTGCTGAATATCATTTTTTTAATATCACACATCAAATCAATGACCGTTTTTTCTTGATATCACTGAATATCATTCATCATATCAATCGCTGCCTTTTTTAATACTTTACAGTAAAATAATTTGGGTTGTGTTTCTGATTTCATGTCACTTTTGAAAGTGGTGCTCTAATATAGTGGAACTGAATTTAAGAACTGATTTATTATCTAAAGACGTGTTTGTTTGAATATGAAAATACGCACAAGAGCTATGTGCATATTGTGTAGCTTGTATTTATTGATCCAGAACAAATTTAAACTTAAAAAAAATAATGCATTACGCAAAGGTTTAATTGGGTCAAATGTATCTGTGTTTTTTTTTTTTTTTTTTTTTTTTTAAATATCAAAAAGCATTTAACTATGATACATCTAAACAGATAATTTTTTTACGCGTTAGGATAATGGCGAGAATTATATCCAGGTTCCAATCAGTTCAGAAAATTATTATTGACAGCTACATGAAAAATCAGCTCTTCTTTTTGCTTCCTCCTTTGGAGTTCAAATTCCTGCGAAAGAGCTACCTGCATGGGCGCTTTCGTAGGTTTCCCTATGTGTAACGTGAACAGATGCCAGATTCCCGTAGAAAGTCTACCATAAAGGCATCCTTCCCATTAGGGCGATAACCTTCGAGTGCTTTCAATAATCTAAATAATCCAGTCCAATCCTTTTCAATATGTTTTTTCTTAGTATTTCAAAAGGTATATCTTTTCATACTGATACTATACTAAATGTTTGCTCGGCGGCATAAAATAAGCTAACATAATTATGTTATGTTAGTCTGTCTTAAGACAAATCTTTATAAAGGTATCTCCTTAATTCCGTGTTTTAACAAGAGAAGCAAGCGTCTGTAGCGTATTATCTGAGAAAGTCTTACGTTTGAGTTAAAAAGGCTGAAACTTTAATCCCCCCCTTTTTATGAGAAAAGACTGAACTTCTGCTTTATTCGCGTTAGTTTTGAAATGCATTGTTTAAAACATACATACATAAACGATGTGGTTTACTTCCTTTGGCGTAAATATGCTGAGCAACGTGTTTAATATTGCCGATTTAAAATATAATTTTACTCAGATACTAAATCTAGGAAGTCCAATTGTCTGGTTAGAGATGCGAACAACAAAATATTAAACCTTAAATAATACTTACTATCTCATCTAGAAAGGTGACAATGGATTATAATATGAGAATTTTTAACAAAATATTTTGATCTAATATAATTTGTTGAAATAATACAAGCGTTCTTCAAGATTATCGAATGGATAGACTAAATTAAATATATTTTAATTTATATCAGTTAAATATATTATTGAAAAGGACATTTAAATTATTTTATTAAGTAATGCATTTATTGATTTTAAATTTCTCAGTTTGTTAAGCGAACTGCTACCGATTTGAAATAATATGGATTATAAATCTGGAAAGGAAATAAAAGATTTCGTACTTTGCAGAATGGCAACAGTGTGAGATCAGGTTGTGCACGAGGCCGCTTACGAGGTAAAGATCTTATGTTTTATACTTGTCACTTTATAATCGTAAGGCGCGGGGATGATAAATGCAACGTAACGAATCAAAGGAAGTTTGGAAAGATTTTACTAAAGATGTTTCTAACGTCAGTGTGAAGTAAGATACACAACTATATGTTAAAACGTAAAATGAAAGCTTTTCGAAATAATTAGTGGAAGTTTCATTAAAAAAAGAATATTAAATGGCTTACTTCTTAAAGTGTTACTATACAGCTTTGTGTTCTAAAATAGCTAAGTGCATGATTTTAATTTTGGATGCATTTAATGTCAATAAATTCAATAATGTCACTTCTTTTTTTTCCATATTTCCCTCCTATCTTTTTAGTGTCAGAATCTGTATTTGTTTAATTTCCACCTCCTTAGAGTTCAGAGAGTGAACTCCCCTAAATTTTAAAATCGCTTCACCCACGTAGTGATTGATTTTGTCTTACTAACAAAGACAACCTCACCTGCGAAGGTCACTCCGAACCTTTCCCTTTCAACTGTTGAACTCTATGTCAACCTACCAATGAGAAATGGCTAATCACAGCGAGGAAAATGAGAACTGAGATTCAGTTAATTTTTTCCAATTATGTATGGAAGATTTTGAGGCCTAAGGAGCAGTAAGAATGGGCAAGATTCAAGTCGCAGGGAACTAAAAATGAAGATATCTTATTAGATACTGCAATGTAAATATTATTAAGCATTCTTAACATCACCCCCTTCTTGAATTTCGGACAATACAGTAAGGAAAGAGGAAAACACGCAAGAAAATGCGGTATTATTATTACAATTAATTACCATTTATATATTTAACGATGCCTGACTGGAGGTGTCACTATGTGACAAGTTTTCATTCCTTATAACAATGAAAGGCCGCCGAAATGCTGGAGAAAACGTAAATGGCCTATCGCTGTTCAACAATAAGTACAATTGTTATCGATCAAACTGTGTTCTCTGTCAAAATGTCAAACACTATTTAGTTTATTTTGTGCGGTGGAAGCTAAAGCAATCTAAACAACTCTTTTGAGGTTCATACCCGCCAGCGTGCCGCTTAATTGAAGGAAATTTGTTCTATTTTAGAGGTAATTTTTGTTTCGTGTTGCCACTGACTTAGGTTGCACCCAAGTCTGTTCACGATTCTTTGTTAAATAGGACAGTTAATTAAGAAGGCCAATTAAATTACTTCGTGTTTACATTACGTTGTTAAGAATGACATTCTTCGCGTAATATGGAAAAAAAATAAAAATGACAAATATAATAACTGATATTAGTATGATCTTATTCACTCGATCATTACAAACAATTTTGAAACAATCTTTATAACTTTATATTTAAGAAAAGAGACAAATATAAAAGTGTATGTGTAAATTCCATTATTATCTTAATGGATGGAATATGTTTTATTTTATTAATTTATGGAATATGTTTAAAGTGTGCATGTACACATAATCTTTTAATATTATTTAAATTAAAAGTGAAAATTTGTATAGGCATGTTAAAAGTTCCTCGAATGCGTTAGATTTCGTAAATTAATATAGTTAATTATATAAGTAGCTAATGCAGTAAAGGGCGAAGATATACTTAGAAGTTAAGCAGAGATCTGCCGTGAATGGTGTTGATGAAGAAGGAATTCATGATTAAAATTTTTTCAATCGATTAGATGTGCGGAACGTTATGCAGGGTTTGTTACACGCACTAAATGTATTTTGCAGTCCACTACGCACATTTATACAGGGTTTACTTAATCACTAATATTTTATGTTTCCTTCTTTATTTTGTGTTTTAGATCGCATTATTTTGGTTGCATTGTTAAGTTACTACCATAAGTTTATAAAATATTCCATACTGATCGAACTTTAAAAAAAAGGTGTTAATTACACTCCCTCCCCAGAAAAGGTATTTTCTTGTGAGAGCATTAAGCAACATTTGCTACGTGGTACACCCCTACAGAATAGTAGGGATTTTGTAACGCTTTTCATAAGCGAAATGACCAAATTCAGTTCTGAGGGAATGAATATGAACCAGTTTCCTTGGAAAGTTCTGCACGAAGATATCCTTTCCGAAGAGCTGTATCCCGCGAATGTTTTGCCATAAATACTGGCCCATGAATACTTTGTCATGAATAAACATAGGATGAAGCTCTCTTTTACAGCAGCATACATTTTAGAAATGAAATGAAATTGCAAATAATCTCACGATATTTGGAGAATGGGCATAATGGATTTCATAACTCCAAAGGACTTGAGGGCCGTTTGCTTTAGATGGAACGCATGCACGGAAAATTTTCTGAACGAGAACAAGTTCACATTCACTTTATCCAAAAAGGAAGAACCACGGAAGACGAATATTAACGTTCTGCGGTCATATCACAGTGCTACTGGTGGCTCCATCACTATCATATAATTCTCCGATTTATTACTACATCGTAATATTTCACAACAGAAGTAGATGACGAGAATGGGCTTTGAGACCTATACTTAGTAAACAAAGTTGAAGCAGCCTTCAAAATTTTGCGTATGATAGTAACTGAAATTGATATATTCATTCCTTCAACACCAGAAGTCAAATTCCAACCCATTTACTTTCAGTGCCTTGTCTAACCTAGTCAATTGTTAATTCTGTTCGTTACTGGATCTTTCTCATTCTTTGGAAAATGGCAGTTATATCTTGCAAGCGTCTTTTGATTTTATGGCCTTTCATATGTAAATCTCTAAAACGTTAAGATTTCTTTGATTGCAGCGAAATATCATTTCCAATAGGGGAAAAAAAAAAAAAAAGTGTTAAAAGCCATCCTATTTCCTTATGAATACTGGGAGATTCAGTTCTCTGAACTTAAATACCTGTGTGCGAGAAGTAGTTGAAGGACTTCAACTAAATTGTTAGAATTTCTTATGAAATTTTCAAGGAATCGTTATCACTCTGTAGCTAATTCTGAATAGGCAAATGTGCAGTCATTTTAGTAGGCAAATATTACGTGGTGAATAGTATGACTTTTTGACTATAGTGACTCGAATATAAATTTAACTTGGAAGTTGTTTTAAAAGTACCAATTAAAAGCAATCCGTAAAAATGCAAAAGAACAATGCATCGCTGGTTTTGGTTCTCAGGAATAGAGATGGAAGAGGTGGTTGGGCGAAAGGTGTGGTGTGTAATTGTCAGGTTTACGTCGTCCTTCGGGAATTGCTGACCCCTATTTTTCCAGCTTTAAGATTTTATTCTTGGCACGTTCTCCTTACGGTCAAGCAGACGGAACCGAAGAGTTTTTACTGTGCTATTGTTTCCTTCGGAGATTTTTTGTTCTTCCTCGGCTTATTTGCATAGCTTTTAGTAAGGTCAGAACGCCCTAGTTCTCTCACTAAGTCCAGAACGAAGGGCTTTGTTTTCTTTTCTTGTTAACTATAGGTGAGTGGTTAGCATATTTCACATGCACTTTTTTTAAACACTTGTTCCAGAAATAGTAGCTTTGTTTCTGGAGATACGTTAAATATTTCTGTAGTTGCAAGCATTTATTATCTGACGCTGATGTGCGTAGTCGTAGTATTTTGTTAACATCTGCTTTATTACTGTATGTAATATACTTTTTATTGACCAAATAACAGTGAAGCTGGACAGAGGTCCAGGCGGAGTTAACCGGGATAAATCACGGTTAATTGTGTCCTGACTTGTGTCTTGGAATAAAAAAAAGTTCCGGAATCTTAAATGGGTGGCTGTAAATGCTGAAGGAGAAATTATTCATTTAGAGAAAACAAAGGAGGAAACAGCGCGAAACTTAGGTAATGCTTTTCCCGTGATGCAGTTATTTTAGGATAAAATCAGGTAATTTTTTGAGGTAGGATAAATTTGAAATTTAAGATAAAATTAAGCAATTTTTCAGAGAGCATAGATTCGAAATTTAAGATAAAATCTGTCAATTTTTCAGGCAAGATAAATTTGAAATTTAAGATGAAATTAACGGTAAAAATCAGGTCATTTATTTAGCTAGAATAAATTTGAAATTCATGTTAACCCCAGCCGTGGAGTCCGTGAATAACGCGTTCGCGGTTTATCCTGAACATACGCAGAGAACGTTCTTATCGCTTCAGCAGAAACTAGGGTTTCGACTGCTATCAATTTCGCATTAAGAAAAGGTACTTTTTTTTTAACACAATGAATTTTGTATCCGCCGTCAGAGGTTTAAAATAGAAATAATTTTTGAGATCTTAGCAGGCCAGTATCATGAATACAGATTTTCTTCATCCACAGTATCTTCACAGCAGATCTTCTGAAGAACGTGGTGTTTCTTATGTGTAGCGTAGATGTGAGTCTTTAGTTTCCATTAGAAAGTCCTCCACGAAGGCATCTCTTCCATTAAGCATGCAGCCCTTGTGTACTTTGCCATAATTGAACAAACTAAACCAAACTAACCTTCTCAAGAACACAATCCAATTTGCAACATTCTGAATTCATTTGTTTATATTGCTGCGTAACTGCATTTCATTTGTTTTAAACCCTCGCGGTTTTCTTAGCACTGAAATTAATTTTTTTCAAAGTGTTAGGAATTAGCTTTTTTGAAATACAGTAACACGAATTAACAGAGATTAGTTTTGTGTGCAAAAGCAGGCGTTTCCGGATAAGCCTGGAAAATTTGTAAATGTTTGCTTTGCTGTATCGAAATTGTGATAACAACGGTAGCAAATGCTATTTGTATATATACTATAACGAGAACATTTGTATTATTCTGTTCGACGCATATCATATAAACGACAATATTTGTACTGATAGAAGCCAATCTATTTTGATTTGCTAAATCGAATTGTACTGGTTTTTTTACCGTAAAGTTATGCGTTTTTATGAAGATTTAAAAGTTCTGATTTTATTTGATCATGAATATTTGAGAAAATCATTAAGTAATAAAATATTTCATCATGAATATTTGAGAAAATCATTAAGTAATAAAATATTTAATCATGAATATTTGAGAAAATCATTAAATGATAAAATATTTAATCATGAATATTTGAGAAAATCATTAAATGATAAAATATTTAATCATGAATATTTGAGAAAATCATTAAATAATAAAATATTTAGTCATGAATATTTGAGAAAATCATTAAATAATAAAATATTTAATCATGAATATTTGAGAAAATCATTAAATGATAAAATATTTAATCATGAATATTTGAGAAAATCATTAAATGATAAAATATTTAATCATGAATATTTGAGAAAATCATTAAATAATAAAATATTTAGTCATGAATATTTGAGAAAATCTTTAAATTATAAAATACTTAATCATTAAAAATTGAGAAAAAATATTAAATAAACTATTTAATCATGAATATTTGAGAAAAATCATGAAATAATAAAATATAATTCATGAAAGATAAGTGTCGCGAACTCATATTTTGAATGAAAGTTAATAGTTTAAAAAATTCGCGAAAAGAAAGCAAATTAAATAATTGTACCGAGAGCGAAACATTATTTGCAGACAAGGAAAACTCTCAAAGGTAGAATACTCATAGCCGTTTGCTTTGGTGACCGAAAAAATAGCACATAAGAATGAAAAGATTACGTGTTAGCTTACATTAAATTTTGGATTACGACAGTTAATAATCTCAAAATGATCATCTGTTTGTAAGGTGACCATTATAATGTCACTTCCTTACAGTACCAGGTATCTCATGTAGATTTCTAATGTAGAAATTCCAGGCTCAGAACGTTCCAGGCGTTTTGATTGCAGTTCTACAGAGAATTCGCAAGTAGGATGAAAATGTTAGTTTTCCTTCATCAGATTTAATTGGGCATTGTGCGCTATCGCTGTTCTCAGATCAAATTAAAAGTGGTAAACATAATGTGGGAAGTTTCATTTTTCATGGCTATGTTTCTTTGTTTTAACTCTTCAGTGCAAAACTCAGTCGAAGGTCACACCGTTTCATAATACGCGATTATAACGCCAATATATCCGAAGATATAATTTTATTTACGTTTCATTTTTGTGACCTAAATAACGTTTCGCGAACATGTTTTATAAATTTGATTGGTTTCTAAATATTAGTTGCCTGGGAAACATTTAGTATTCGGATTTTTTTTTTTTTACTTTTTAAGATAATAATTAACACATAGAAAAACTTCAGAAAGGAAATAAGATGTTATATTAGCACTTACTCAAGAGTAAAATAATGAAGTAATTAAATTTGGAAACATATTTGTGGACCGTTAATTAAACCAAGTGAGTGTCTATGTTTTAAGTGTTTGACGATAGATGGCGCCACCACATCTGAGCCTGTAGAATCACCTGTTGGGTATTTCCGGTGTTGAACTCGTATCGCTCTTGTAGCATTTCATAAACATATTTATTGTCCCTGAAAATGCTTTTACAATTTGAGCACGTGTTTAGCAACGCACGCTGCTTGCATTATTTCTTCGAATTCCTGAGCTACACTTTTCGCTTTATTTGGTTGTTCCTAAGTTTTACTGTTTCCGTTCTTTCATAGTTTTATTTTATACATGACCGAGTCACGTTCGTTTTGTATTCAGATTGATTTAAAATTTTGTATGAGTCAAATGTGAGCACAGATGAGAGTTCAGAGTCAGACTGTTTGACGTGCCACGTCTGGAGGTCGGGAAGATGGGAAGGTAAGAAGAATTTTAAAAGTGTAAAAGCCATCTTTTCATCGTTATTTCTTCTATTTTCTGAATGTATTAGTAATATTATTTTCAACACAACGTGCCAGAACTAAACTGATTTGAACGGCATTTATTATGTACTTCCAGGAATTTAGGAAAGAAAAAAATAAAATAATTTTAAAAACTGGCACGAACGATCATGAAAATTTTAAGTAAAGTAATTTATTTTAGAAACTTTTGCTCCCCATATTTCTATTCCGTATTTGACTATCGTTTCTATATTTTAAGGATTGAGGTATAAATAAGCTACTAAATTTTTTAATTCAAAACTATGTGAAGAGAAAAGAAAAAAATCAAGATTGCTTTCCGTGACAAAACGCCTTGAACAATTTTGTAGAGATATATGTGTATCATTTTGTGATTATTGCTAAAAACGACGAATTATCTTATAGGTGTTTTATTAAGTAAAAGTTTTATACTTTTCTATTTTACGTAATTAATTATTATTTTATTTCGATTAGAGAGAAAAGTTTAATAAACACATAATTTCTATTATTTGATAAATATTTTTGTATAAAATAAACCTGCTATCGAATGGAATTACATAAGCTGTTAAAAAGCATTAGTAAATCAATTTTTTTACATGCCTCTAAAATTTAAGCGCCTTTAGTATTTTTGAATGTATCACTATGCTGTCTACAAGCGCCATCTAGTAGCGAGTTTCATTACTAATTTACTCTTTCGTCAGAAGTTACAGCCCAATGAAATGTTAAATAATCTAAAAATAGGCTTGTTTATTGTGAAAAGTGTTATCCCTAAAGAAGAAGTATCAGAAAATGATTTTCAAATAATTTTTAGATTAAAAAAATCAGTAAATAATAATATATTTAATAAAAATCTAAATTTTCTTGTCCTTCATGATTAGCTTTCAATCATGATTCGCTTTTTCTCTATTTCGTTGTTATTTCTTTTAATATGTTTAGATTACCTTACCATAAAACTGACAGAACGATTGCTAAATTTCTGTTTTATTGCCCGCAGTGTGAATAACGGGCAGTTGAAGATCGTGCCTAAAAGAGAACGATGGTCAAGATTATGTAGTTCTTATGTTTCTCTATTTATTGAGAATCCAACTTAATTTTAGCCGCAGTAGAACGGTGTTTGCAACACCAGGGTACCTTGTAGAATTTATTTGGTAGCTACGAAAGATGGTACGAAAGTAACTAGCCAATTAAGAAAATAAGTATCGGAGATAAATGTATACAAATATTTTTTTTTTAAATTATATGTGTAGAATATGAATTACTGGAATAGTTAATATTAGATTAATTAATTAATTTCTAGGAAGCTGGAAAATAGCAAGCTGTATGAGCTGGTGAGGAGGCGAAAAAGCATGATTAGTGATTAGTAAGCACAAACATATCAAGCAACCAGGAAAATAGCCTGTATGAGCTGGTGAGGAGGCGAAAAAGCATGATTAGTGATTAGTAAGCACAAACATATCAAGCAACCTGAACCTAAATATATAAATAGAAAGAGAGATGTTTAAAGACAAAATAACATATATGCAGGATGTACGCAGAACGACAAACACAAATCATAATCAATACTAAAACATAAATATATACATAGGGAATAGGAGCAAAAATAAAGTAAAAAGTGATTCAAGAGAAATGAGCAGCGGGTAAAGAATTTACATTATGGTCGTATTCAACTGGGCCAAGGGCCTATCCATATTATTTAGATCATTATAATCATAAGTACAGATTTTAATGCTATCGTTGTCAATAAGGCTTTGCCTTGCGTGAAAATGTTTTGCCAATTTGTAGTAATGGGATCTGAGTAGCTTCATTCCAAGCTCCTCATGTATCCTGTTGTTTCGAACATACCATTCGGCATTAGTAATTTGGCGAAGAACAGTGTTAATTTTAGTTCATTGATAAACTACTTATGAACTTCTGCATTCTGACTTTTCTGAATTAGAAGCATACATTTTGTATAATAGAGGCGTTGCATATCTGTATATAGGCAGAATACTGAATTTTCGTTTGTTCATGCACAATTTGATTTTAAACGAAAGATACAAATCCCTGCCCTAAGAATTCTTCTCCGTTGTCTCTTCAGCATTTTTTACCAATTATTGCCAACAGATTCGTAGTCTTTTCTTGGAATTCATTATGATCCACTTGTGGCTGAAATCATGGACAGCTAGTATTCCATTCTGGGATTGATGTCTATCTGCCCACCGGACAGGTTGCATGAAGCTTTCAGGGTTTCAGCACTGAGCGAATACCAGTTCACCTACCATAGAAAATTCTCTCGAAAGCATCTATCCATAAATAGATGGAGATCTTAGTCATGATCTGTTAAATCTCTCTGAATGTTTTGTTCTTTGGAATATTTTGTTCTCAAATTTTCCAAGTGCCATTTTTCTGAAAGGAAACTAAGATTATCGATTATTCAAGTGGTTTTTAAAGTTTAGTAGTAATTGCCCCCCCCCCGCATGATATCGGGATATATAATTTTGCCCGTCAGACGGACGGTTGAGGTTTAGTGACGTTATGTAAACGCTGGTATTGGTTACCCATACCTTCTTTATAATTTGCTTTTGGTCTGGAATGCGCAATATGAGAAGTCTTCTCAAGTTCTTGCGTATCATACAAGAGTTGTTGCAGCTGTGCTTTCAAGGTCGAGTCGCGGTGGAAAGAATATTTCAGTATTTCGACATTCCGCTGACGTATTCAGTGGCAGAGAGCTCTGCGCATGGTATTGATAAAATACATTCACCTCTTTCGCCAGCGTGTTAAAAATAGGGATATATTAATCAGTGTACTTCATTATGATGACATGAAGTACGTGTTGTGCATATAATTCCTATTCTTTTATCAGAATAGATATTAAGACTTCTGTTTTCTTACGATTGCAATAATCATTGTTGCATAGTTATGTTATGATTTATAATCTAGTTATGTGGGAATAACTTCGCAGTAATGTCATCAACAACTGGGAAGTTTATATAGAGATTGCAGTAATATTTCAAAAAGTCAAGAATGTGGTCGAAAAGTGAATGACTTCGTAGATAAGTAGGAGTAAAGAACTGATGTGAATTGATAATTTGAGACTTCAATTGGGAAAGGCGTGGTGCCAGTTGGAAGTGAAATGTTGGCGTTAGCGAAATGTTTTTGTGTACTTCTGAGAGTGGGTTGTTAAGCAACATGTGGTATTGCATATGAGATACGTCGAGTTCGTGATGTTTACATTTTTTTGTCATTAAGAGGCAAGAAACCAAGATTTATCTTGTGTGTAGTAAATATCTTCTTAGGACTCATCACATCCTGTAGTATCCTAGGTCTGTTTCTTAAATATTGGTTATAAAAAAAATGTGGGTTCCATCCAGCATTAACATAGCATTAATCCAGCATTAACATGAAATGGTGAGATTTCGCAGTCTGTGGTAACACATAAAGGTTATTAATGGTTAATTTAAATTCTGAACGCTGATTGCATTTGTGGGAATAAATTGACAATGTCTCTCCCTTCTGCGAGTAGGAAATATCTACTTGTGATAATATTTACTGAACTTTTTGAAATTTACTTTGTCAATCATAAGATCATATTTTGTTCACGTAGTTCAAATTGATGTGCGGTTATTAATTGTATGCATTTCTGTAATTTTTATTTTGAAGTCTTAATAATTCTCATTTTTAATCTTGTAGATTTTTTTTCGGAGGGGGGGAAGTGTTTTAAAGTATGTAGCATTTAATTTATGCCATCTAAAACAATAGATTCTAGTCATTCACAATCATTGATCGTATGCGTGCATCATTTATTCTTTTCAAGGCAAATTTTTAAGTCGTCGTAATGCTTAGTGGATAAGTAAAAGAATTTATTCCAAAAAGCGTAAGTTTAACCTGCTAAAATTATAGTTGAACTATGTAATTTAAAATAACACGATTAATCACAAATAAGTTTTACTTCAAAGGAATACTGAATTCTGAGTAAAAATTCAAAAGGATACTGGCTTTTTGTTTTACTAAATTAAAAGTCAGAATGTGTTCCATTTTATTTGTTTATTTATTTTTTAAAATTAAACAAGTAAAATTGACAAAATTTTTCAAAATGACAGCCCTTTTTAATTTTAACAGTTTAAAAATCAGTATTATCTGCATCTCATTGGCCAGTACCTCATTATTTTGATCTTAGAATGTTTTGATCGTTCTGTTCGTATTTGATATCTCTGTTCGTAAACAATCAAGTTGTTGTTCAGTAAAAAACTGAGATCTGTTAGTTTCGTGTTATGGTGACCTTCAAGAACAACGAATCACGTTAAGTAAACCGAAATGGGTTTGGGAGGATGTATGCTTCTCTTTCTTGAGAAGGACATTTCCTTTCGTTAACTAATCTCCTCCGGAAGATGCTATTCGTTACAAAGGATCCCATTACAAAGAATCTTTCTGAAAATTCAATGGCAATAGCTTCAGTTCTTAAGTTTTCATATTAAGAACTCTTACAATGGATGTAGCAATTTCTGTTATATTAAGTATTCTGTTATATTACCTTTCCGTTATAGGACAACATAACGCCAAACAGTTTTCTCTTGAACGATACATCTATCAACTTGATACTTCCAGTGAGGATGCATGTACTTCCGTCATCATCTCATTGTGATTGTTATAAGAGATTTCCAAACGTAAGAAATATACCTTATAGTGTATTTCTCTCGCTTTCTTTGCATGTCTTCGTGGTGTAGTGGTCAGCACGCTTGGCGCGTATTCGAGAGGTCCGTGGTTCGAGCCCCGGCGATGGAATTGCTCATTTTTCATCTCTCCTGCTTTAAAAAAATACGTAATGTCTCTACAGTGGCGCCCGAACTAAAAGGTGGTGAATGATTATTCTTCACCACAGGATTTGGCGATTGGGTCCCCTAATCCCCAGTCGCCCTTTAAAAGGGGGAGTATATAAGGTATTTCTCCCGCCTTTGTGGCATGCCGTCATAGCGTAGAGGTCAGCACGCTCGGCGCGTATTCGACAGGTCCGTGGTTCGAATCCCAGCGAGGGCATTGCTCATTTATCATGTCTCCTGCATCAAAAATGCCTAATGTCTCTACAATCTCTTAGGTTAGTTATTTCAATAAACAAAGAACGAAATAGAATGACGCGCTTTAAAAAACTTATTGGCAATATTTATTTGAACACAAGAACAACAAATTTAATTTCACGGTGGCCAACAAGGCAACGTTGGCTCATATATCATTTTGTAGAAAATTGTTTGGCACGTGCAAAAAGTCACGTAGCGGAGAACATTAAAAAAATTGACGTACGGTCAAAAAGTTACTGTTGAGTTTTTGGTTCTCGATCAAAATTCAAACAAGTATGTTTGATCAAGCAGCAGTAGGTATATGCCAAATGATTGGAGTGCCACTATGTGTCGGACTCGCATAGTTATGAGAACTTCTAATCCATAGTTTACTGTTTTATTTATATTTTTCATCGCTGATATCGCATTTTCGTTAATTAGAAATGAAAATAATTTAACTAATCTATTGCGAAAATGTGGACTGAAGGATTCCGACGAATCCGTTTGATGAACGACATGCATATCTTTAAATTTTAGTGATACTTCACTTAGCTTTCACTAAATGCTCTTGAATTCATTAATGACACAATAGCTCGGCGGAAGCTAAAAGGGGAAAATTATAATCCCCTAATAGCCCAACGTAAGTAGATTTGACAGGGTTGAATCATGGCATTTTAGAACACCGTTGATGTCACTGAGCTTTCAACACATCAGTGTTAATTTTAATCCTAGATTTCTAAATCAAAGTGGGGACCTTTTATTCTCTTTTAAGCCTTAAGGTTATTCTTTCGCTATCAAGAATTAGGTACAAGATCATTTAACATTACTGTTGAGTGAGCAGAGATATTTAAAAGGTTTCGATAAGTTCTTATTTAATGGAACCAGGAAGGTTAAAGACAAGTAAAACTGCATATTTTTCTTCCTGGAGTGAAATTTAGTGACCATTGACTTTAAATTTAAGAAAGCGAGGTATAAATAGTAATGGTAGAAAAATCAATCGTCTTGAAAACTTTATTTCTTCGTTGAAAATTCGATAAGTAGATTAGATTTAATTAGAATTAGTTATATTTTTCCGTTTTATAGACGATAACTCAGATTGACATTTTCTCGATATCGTCTTTTTGTAAAGGCACTACAAAGGGAAGAATAGCATGTCTGAGGAGTCTTTGTTGTTTTAGTATGAATCAATTATGTTCTCCATCTGTACATACTAAAGCAAACGTAACAACAAAGTACTATGAGAAATAAATAGCTTCACGTCAATTCCTGAGCATACCAGTGGCTGAGCGATTAAAATGCTGAATACTGATAGTTCGATCTGGGTTCCAGTTTTGATGCATGACCTCGTTGTGCGACTTTTCGTGTTTTTCCCATGTTTAATGTGAATCTGAGCCATTTTCCTTTAATTTTGGAGACCTTACCTTCCATAAAATTTGTAGACTTTTACTAAA
Organism: Stegodyphus mimosarum; assembly: GCA_000611955.2. Taxonomy (NCBI): domain Eukaryota; kingdom Metazoa; phylum Arthropoda; class Arachnida; order Araneae; family Eresidae; genus Stegodyphus; species Stegodyphus mimosarum. The sequence goes on from KK120795.1 coordinate 159,438, forward strand.
GTGGTTGCGATAATATGCAAGTACCTTTTAATGTAACAGACTATAGCAGGTTCTATCATTTGTCGAGTGGATATGACCTTTGGATACTGGTAGTTTGATCCAAGTTCAGATATCAGCGAACGAGATGGCTACATGGGGTTTTATGATTATTTTTCCACGTGCATAAATACGAGCCAGTTGGCCTTAGAATATCTCCACGAAGGCATCCCTCCATTTTTTAGATAAATCTTGTTTGCTTTGCAATTTTAACAGTCAACCAACCATAAAGTCTCTAAAATAAGGCTTAAAATAAATTTGCGTGCTTTTTTTTTCAAAAAAAAAAAAGATCGCCTTTATCTCCCTTTAACGTGCCGATCATCTTACAAATATGAAATGCTTTTAAAAAAATGAAAGCTTTCCGCGTATTTTTCCGCGCTTTTAAAGATATTTCGCTTCAGAATTTCTGTAATGACATTTGTACTCACGTTTCAAAGAAGAAAAACTTTTCTAGAATATATTTCCGAAAATTCTCGTATTACGAAATTCCAGAAGCCCTTTCTAAGTGCAAGCACTTACGTTTAAAAATAATTTTCTTTCTTATAGATTGAAGTTAAAAATTGAATTAGTTAAACACGCTTTTGCAATTCTTTTATTGTCTGTGTTTTAGTAGAAAGGCTTTCTGAAATTTCTCTTCGTAATGTGCTCTAAATTCTTCTGTGCTCTTCGACAGCCCTGTTTAGTAGAAAATTCAACGCGTACGTATATTCAATCACGTCCCACTTTTATTGCTCTTATTTCTTAAAATTTCCGCTGTTTGGCAAGATTCTAGGTATCGTCCTTTTATTTATTCTCTTATTACAATTAGGAGTTTTTGGTTGCAGCGCGTTTGTCATTAGATTTTGGAAGCTCAAAAGTGCAGTAATAAGATTTTCTGCTAGTTGTATTTCATGTATAGCTAAACACATAGAGAAAATATTTGCTTAAGGAGACCATTGCCTTCCTGAAGGAATTGCAAAGGGAAAATGGCGCACATTTACGTCACACGTGGAAAAAACGCCGCGGAAAAACCCTACGCAGGCAGCGCAGTTAATAACCCGGAACAAAACCCAGGATGGACCAGTGTTTTTTAGCTCTACAATCCGTCAAAGATTGGATTGGATTAAATTTATAAGAGTATGAGAAAGCTCATAATGTGTTTTCTGATTGAGCGAAAGGTTTGGTTTAGTTGATTATTGCAAAGCACACTAGGGCTATCTGCCTAAAGAAAGGGATGTCCTCGTGGAGGACTTTCTAAGGAAAGCTGGCTTGTCTACACGTTACATATGGGAAAAACCATGAAAACGTACATGCAGCCAAATTACCAGGGAGCTTGAGCGAAGGGATACCTCCATGAAGGACTTTCTAAGTGAAACTACTCGTATTCGCGTTACACATGGGGAGAACAAAAACCAAACAAGCAGCCAATCCGTTTGCCTGGGTATTCAGAGGATCTGCTGTGGATTGCTTATTAACAGCTGTATTCAGACTATTAAAATCTGTAAAAGATACTTAGGTACTTTATTGGAAATGTCTTTAGTTAACCTTTGAAAATGTTAATTTCATAAATATATAGCCATTTGCATTTTTGATCACTTCTTTATTAATTTTAGGCTCTTTTACTCCTATGTAGATACCATTAGTATCTTTCAAGTAAAATTTACTGTTTATTCTTGTTTTTAATTTTAAAGCCTTAATGTGTTTCTCCAATCCATTTCCTTCCTATTGAACTGAAGTCGTGCCATGCATTTCGACAGTCAGCCGCGTCGCTTCAAAGCCACATGTTCCCGCAACGATTCTCCATTATGAAGTATTGACATATTAATATTAATTATAAGGGATTTAAAACTAGTTTACACTCCAAAGGAAGCGCTCTGTTTAGAGCAGAGGCTACTGGCTGGGCTGTGAAGAGTACCGGGAGCGATGATGAATCTATTTTTAATGCGTATAATTGAATCGTAATTACCGTAGACGCCCTGGCACAATTGCTGGTAGTTAAGTGGGAGATTTTTATTTCTTGGCTTACGTGCTATCTAAATGCATACTGAATTAAATAACTTGAATGTATAGCTAACCTTTAATTATTTTAATTAGTGAATTGTTGAAAGATTGTCTTCCGATACAAAGGCAATGCTATTATAATAGTCTGCCTTTTTTTAAATGATGTCTTGTCTTTAGCGCTCATTAATTTATATCATCTATTGTAGAGACTGGACAAAGCGCACTTATCGATTAAACGAGGAGTCAGATCGCCTAACCCCTGCAAATGAATGGAATTTAACTGAGTCGGTCTTTCTCTCTCTCTGCCAATATTATCCTCTTTGTGACTCTGGTCATGTCAGTTCCAATTCTGTAGGGCACTGCTGATGTGAAGTAAGTACCTTAAGTAGGATGTAAGAGAAAGATGGGTGTTTGGAATCTCAGATGTTCGTCACTGCCAAATGTAGCAGTCATCATAGCTGCAGCTAAAGCCTATGTAATTAAATGCAGTGTGAATTGTGCGTTGATTGATGCCTTTGATAATTGGTCCCAGCAGGGACTGCTGTGAGATTATACATATATAAATGTATTTATATCCTCTCTCTCGCTCTGTTTGAATTTCATCCGCTGTGACATGCGCTTTCAGTGTGCGTTTAATGATAAGCTTTAGAACTAACTGATCCCTGTAATTATTCATCAGAAGTAAATTTTCATTGAAACTAAAGCTCTGATGATCGTAGCATTGGCAGATTGGTCGTTTTTGCATTACATGATGAGGGTTTCACATTAGTATTATTAAGCTTAAAATGGTTTGAAAAGTCATAATATCTGATAAGATTCCTTTCTGCGGCGTTTTCAGGAAATCATTCAGAAGTTTTCTTTTTTATTTAGCGTCTCATTAAGACTATTTCAAATTTTGAAAATTTAAACGATGTGTCATTCCCCTTCCCCGCTTGGAATATTTAGATAGCATGCTACGCTTCGTTAGATAACTTTTAGATAACTTTCTATAATCAGTATATGCATTTGTATAATTTTTTTCCCTTTATTTACTACGTGCTCCGCCATTAGGCACTACACCGAAAGGGAGAGATGCCCCGTGGAAGATATTCTAAGGGAAGTTGGCTGGTATCCACATTGCACACGGGGAAAACCACGAAAACGGCCATGCAGCCAGCCCTTTCGCCGGGACTCGAACCTTGGACCGAACTACTAGAGTTCAGCGATTTTTACCATTCGGTCGCTTGCCTGTTTGCGGAAATAGGCCAGTTATCTTTCACTTCACTTCACTTTTTTTGTATGTAAGGCAGAATTTGCTGTTATTTTTATAACAGTGTATGCTTTAACGCTTCTTAATAAATTAGTTATATACAGTTTGTATGATCTTGCATAATTAGCTTATATTTAATGCGTGGATACGATTTCATATCACTTTTCCGTCAGATATTTCACTGAAATTTTCAACAATGCATCTTTTGCAATTTTTAATAATGCATCGCTTCATTTTACTTGTAAGTCCTCTAGCTGGGTATACTGACAGAACTGTTATGCTGTTAAGTTTAGTAATAGGATTGTACTGGCCGATCATTTTTAGGGCGATCTCCTCCCCTTGTAGTTTGAAGGCAATCGTCATAAAAGTCTGATTGAGCTACACTACTTCACACATTTACAAGAAGAAATCTGGAATTTTTCTTAAATTTAGGTTTAACGAGTACATCTCTAACCAGCGCTTATTAGTATAAAACACCCGCGTTAAGTTTATGTGTACATTGAATTTTCCCATTCTTTTCCAAAATCATTTAGTTGTACGTTAAATGCGTTTTCCGAAAATTCATTTTATTCTTGGAGCATATTACGTGAACTTGTTCTTTCTTGGATTTAGGTTGCACATATATATCCAATAAACACTAGATAAGAATTATTTCATGGCTAGAAAATAATCACTAGATAAGAATTATTTCATGGCTAGAAAATGTTGCTCCGCTTTCGGCTTTGCTTAAGAACAGATCACAAATGCCGCATTTGCTATTCATTCAGTATCCTTTCCACCAAAAGCAAATGACTTGGGTTTATAAAATGTGGGTCCTCTGTGAGATATTTCTACTTTTTTAAAATTCTTTATGTATTATTTTTGCCAGCACATCTAACCTCCACCTTCAGTGTATTTTCATCTCTTAATGATGCAGCAAGGAAAAATATCTCGATTTATTGCAGCTGCGAGCATTGTCCATCAGCTGGCGAATAAACTAGGCAACGCCCTTCGGGTATACGCTGCAACTTTGGTCAGGGGTAGCAAATATTTGGTCCTATCCGGAAGCCAGATGCAATATGTGACGGAAGGGAGTCCAAATGTGTCTCTTACTGCCTGAGAAAAAGAGGAAATCTCTAAAAGAAGTCACCGTTATTTACAGCTATCCAGAGAACTTTTCGACACGTATGAGAATCATCAATCAGTTTGATTTCTCTTTACTCTGGATACCATGTTACTGTTTCTTCCTTTATTTATTCGACTTCTTTTTTCAATAAAGCCTTCTCAAATTGTAGTGTGATTTCCTTCATTATTTTGGTCGGTATTTGAAAGATTGTAAATTAATCCTTGTCTGTTTCGGCGAAATTTAAATCTGATACATAGTGCCAGAATGTATTTTTAGAATGACTTTTTTTTAAAATTTTAATAAGGCTTAGATTAAAGTAGTGGCATTGAAATAAGATACGTTTACTGGTGTACTTGTTAATGCTAACAGACTTCAGGTTTTAAGATTTTCGTAAATGTCTTAAAATCGAGGTGCTGTTTTTTTTATATTTCTTTGCTTTTCGTGTGATCTTCGTGTTCGTGTTACAGAGTAACTACATCTATTATAACAGCATTATATTAACATCATTTTAATCATTGTATATTTTCTTTAGTTTGCTTACGGCGAGTTAGCAAGTGTTTCAATATCTGCAAATGTATTTTGTTTTTGGTTGTTTCTAGTTGCAAATCTGAGTATGAATTTTAAATCCTGGCCTTCGAGCAAATCGTATCCTTGGGCAAAAGTAATGTCTGTTTAGAAATTGGCCATTGTAAGTACTTCTCGGTAGTGAACGACTTTACAATTCGAAGAAACAGTCAATGTAAATTTATGTCAACTGTGAAAAAAGAATGCTTTGCGTAAGAACAATGAAATTTTAAAATACAAATGCCAAATTCTTATTTTTTCCATACGAAATATGCGCATATTCATTAATAAATAAAATCGATGTTTGCTTTGTTAAATCATTTGTTGCTTACTATTTAACTTGCTGCAAAGGGCATGCCATTCTTTCATTCTTTGCTAAAGTTGATTACGCGTGCGTCTTTGCTTGGTGTTACTGATTTTTTCATTGAAGAATTTAAATTTTTTGACCGAACTTTGAATCTTTTAAACTGCTAACTTTAGGTCTCCCCTCCTTTTGGATTGTTGTTGTGGATGTCCTCGAATGAAATGATTTTTTGAACTCCTCAACAAACTGGCATACGTCACCAGTATTGCTCGTCATGTTTTGGAATCAATTTTAGACTATGATATACTTATGTATTACACAATTATTTAATTATATTTAGTAATTGCTTTTTAATATTTGTTTCCATCTTCAAGCTAAGAATCGTTTTGAAATAACATATAGTTCAAGGTCGAAACTCTTCTATAAGAGACCCTATTCTAAACTGACTTCTAGTATAATTTCAGAAACTCTATATTACAGATAATTCCCACGCAAATGTTTATATGGTGACTTGAAACCGAATCTCTCTCTCAGCTTTTCTGTATTTTGGGCACAATTTTTTTATAAATTTGCGTATATGCGTTTACATCTCGCGAGTAAAATCCACGCAGAGTATCAGCATTCAAAACATTTATGACGATGGAAATAATGTACCTCGGAACTGTAACAAAAGTAAGAAGGGGTATTTCTTAAAATCGAATGGATCGCTAACTGGTAATACACGTTTTTTAATATTTTACCACTTTTTTCTATATACCTTTTCACATTCAAAAAAGGAAATGCAAGAACAAACACCGGGGCTTTTAAAATTGAAATTGTTTTTGAGCTGAGTTTTGAATTATGCAATAATATAGTTTTAAAAGCTGGTAACAATAGCTGTATTTTATTTTATTATTTTTATTTTTTTTTTTACACTTTCTTTGCGGTAGAGTTGTGTGCTTGGAAATTTAATTTTTTCCGTTTTCCCAATAGCCAGGAAGCTGAGTACTGAATCTCACGCAGTAAATCATTTATGCTCGGCTAATCGGCATATAATTCTTAAATCGATCAGGCACAAATTTTAGGCTTTTCTAGTGAAACCAAAACTTAGGTTTTCTATAATTTATGTTCAGCTGTTGAGAGATTTTAGCTGGAAAACAGTCGATTAGTTACTTTTTGTACCTGGAATGTTGAGCTCTGGTAATTTCGTCTTGGATTCTGTTCCCAACTTAAGCAGCTGACTGCATCTTACTTTCCCACGTGCAGCATAAGTCCGTGATAAATTTAGAAGATTATTCAACGAAAATGTTTCTCACCAACAAATTCAATTCTCTTATTCTTTACTGTAAATTATGTTCATCTAATTGGAAATGCGTTATTTTGAACAGTTTTTAATAGATTGTGCGAACGGTACATAATTTTTTATTTCCTTATATAATAATATATATATCTTTA
>KK120795.1:166203-229083 GCA_000611955.2 Stegodyphus mimosarum
TTTTTTTTTTTTTTTAATTTTTCGTTAATTTTGCATTTACGTGCTTCCCGAATAAAAGCTGTGTTGCGTTATATGCATATCTGTTGAGATCCCGCGTACATGCTACTCCAATATCGTAATTAAATGGGACTACAACCTATTCGGATATACGGAAAAGAGAATTGGATTATCTTTTTTTACTGTAAACCAAATATATTTACGAAATTGAGTTTTTAGTTTACAGTATTTTATTTCAATATGATTATGTAGCTAAAAATTATTTCTGCATTTCTAAAATACAACATAAACCATCTTTCTTTCGACAAAATTAAAAGCCGATAAATTTTTATTACAAGACTGATATCCGGAGTAATGAGGCCGTCATCGAATCTGGATATACGGGAAATCTTGGTCACTGGACTATCTTTTTTACCGCAAGCCAAATATATTTACTGTAGAGGCAGCGCGGGGGGGGGATTTATTTTTTTCATTTGTAGTATTTAATCTCAGTAAGATTACGCAGCTAAAAAGTATTTTCATTTCTATACAATAAGCTCGAAATACATTTTTTCCTCAAAATTAAAAGTGCATAATCTATATTTTCCTGCTAAAATTAAACTAAGTCATTATTTTTTAATGAACCAGCAAAATTAACTGAACAATTTATTTCGCTTCTACAATAATCAAACAAAGAAATTTTTTTAACATATGTTATTAATATACAGTTTTACAAATAAGGACTGTCACACATATAAATTTATTAAATATCTCGGCTTTACCTACTTCCTGATGTTTGAGTCTGCCAGTGGTAAAACGCCCATATAAATTTTAATTTTTAATTTTCGTGCATTTTATGATTTTCGATTTTTGTTTTAGATCTAAATTTAATATTCATTCGTATGCCGATCTCAGGCAAAGGATATTGACTATTTTTCATTCGTCGACAAAATTTGCGTTTATTTAATTGTTTTGTAGAATAATTATTGTTTTTGTTTACAATTTATAAAATCAAAAATTTTTTTGCTTATTTATGATTAAACATATTTAATTAATTTATGTCAGTCTTAGCAACAGAAGTGCAGGATTATAATTTTGTCTTTCTTGCAATTTACTTTTTCAGTTATATATATTATTATTATAAGATTTAGAGAGTTAAATATACGAGACCTCTCTCTCTCTTTTTCTTTCTGTATATATACAAAACTAAACGTAGTACTCTACCAAAAACGTTAGCTGTGTATACTTTTACAGTAGGGCTGCATACACTATATATGTAGCCCTTCTGTTAAAGAAAAAGTGAGTTTTCGTTAATACTTATGGGCTAAATATTTGTCGAAGTTTGTTGTCCAATCCATTTGTCTTATTCATTCGTCGAATTAGTATTAAAATAATGCATATAACATTTTAGCATTTTTACAGTAGGGCTATATGCACTGTGCATGTAGCCGTTCTGTAAATACTAATGCGTTTTCATTAATACTTACGTATACTTCGTTATACATATTTGTCGAAGGCTGTGGTGCAATTTACATATCGTATTCATTCATCGAAATTTAAATTAATAGCTTCTTGAAAAATACGTGCTGCACTATATTCTTTTTTTTCCCTCTTTATTTTATAAATCAGCTAAAGATAAAAACATATTAATTGTAAGTTTAATTTTACTTTACCCAGAAGAAATAATAAGCGATCTGGATATCTGAAGTTCCGCTAAATGGAGTTCTATTGCAATAATTGAATATTAACACTCATTTTGTCTTCAGCGTTTACTTTTTTTTTTATTGAGCATTTATTTAAATTTCGTATCATTCCTCAGCGCTAAATGTGCCGTCAAATAAAAAGCTAATTAGAATGATTATTTGATGTTTTGTAATTGAGAAGCGCATAATTTTTTCTCCAGTATTTTGCTTTCTATTATTTGAATGCTTCTCTTGATAACAATCATTAACTTTTTTTGCCCTTAAGAAATAGAAAATCTTTGCTATTGAATGTTTCAGTGGGTTATTAATAACTTTGTTCCTATTCTTTCTTCTATTCTGTCTTCACATCATCTTTTATGTGAATAATATTGACTTAACTCTTTTGTCTGTGAGGAATTAACGTTGGCTGCTGTCCAGCTGCATTTTTATAAAAGGTCCCTAAAAAGAAAGTCAGGGAGCAAAAATTTCTCATTTTTTCCAAAAGATTTCTTTCAGAAAAATATCATTTTTTAAAAATTTCTATTTATTTTTTGTTTGTGGATAGTGAAAATAAATATAATAGTATGATCCAAGTCATAAAATTTTACGGGTCAAGATACTGAAATCATGTAATTAATCTAAGAATAGTGATATGTAATGTTTATTCCACCCCTTTTATTATTTCGTAAAGGATTTTGATCTTCCTAGCGCCAGCCTACAAGGGATCTACTGGAGATTACGTTAAAGGGTGAATTTTTTTTTTCATTCTCGAAAAAGGATTAGAGGTGACTCAAAACCCAGCACTGCTTGTGAAATACTTGAAAACAACAATGTGTGTGTATGTCCGTATAATACATTGCTGACATTTTGATAACAAACGTGTAAAGTTCTTTCCGGGTAATAGTGAGCCAACTTATTGAAAATCTGTACTTAATTTTCTTGTGCATTATATGTTGAAAATCACTGTTGTTAATTTAACCTACTGAAAATTATGGCAGCTAACTATGCCATTTAAAATATGGATTTATTCTTCCACAAGCTCCGTCCCCACCAGTGTTCAATCGGATAAGAACACTAATAGTTTAACATGGGTTTGGATCCCGGGAACCCTACCAGTGGGCTGGCTGCATGGAAGTTTTCGTGGTTTCCCCTTGTGTAACGTGAATACGAGCTACTTTCCTTGAAATTGTCCTACAGGAAATCATTCCACCTTTTAAGTATGCAGCTCTGATGTGCTTTGCATTGTTAAGTAATCCAGCTTTTCAAAGATCTCCAAAATAAAATGTAAACATTTTCTTCTGCGATTCTCCCTTATCCTTCCCGCATCAACTGTGCAGACAAGCCTCGAGAATGATTCCTGGCACTTGTCGTTAGTCATAAATCTTGAAAGGCTGACAGACATTATAATAGATGTAGAGACATTAGATTTTTTTTAGAGCTTCAAATTTGAAAAATCAACTATCCGAATCAAAACTATCTTTCAGTTCCTAGCTGGTCGAGATAACCATTTACACCCCGAAAACAAGCAGGGGGAATTGATAATTACTTACGTTTTGCCTCACTTAAAAGGCGACATCGGAGAGACGCGATATTAAGTCGACTAAACCCGGGTAGTGATGATTAATTACGTTTATCGTATTCTTAGTTCGTTGTAGAGACCACTTTTAGAGATCATTAGGATTTTTTAGAGAGAAGCGGAAGAAATGAGCTTTGTTCTCGTCGGGATTCGAACCACGACTCTTCCAGTTGTTAATTAAATGTACTAACCATTTACATGATGAGAGCACGAACAAAGAATATTATAATTTCGTATACAGTCACTACCCTCCAAACCATACTCTGTTGAATTCCAAACAGTTTTCCTTAAAATGCCTTCCATGAAGGTATTTCACCCTTTTGGATGGAGCCTGTTGCTAATTTGCTTCCGCAAATAACATGTCGAGAGGACTGACGGATTTGGAGTACCTGGCCCCTCAGTCTCAATTGTTACTCCGTTGAATACAAGGCGCAATTTCCCTTCAGAATGTGCTCCACGAAAGCACCTCTCCGGTTTGGTAGATAATCTTTGAACACTTTACCGTATAAGGCATTTTTCCCTCCTCCTCAGCATGCATTCGTGGTGTAGTGGTCAGCACGCTCGGCGCGTATTAGAGAGGTCCGTGGTTCGAGTCCCGGCGAGGGCATTGCTCATTTTCCATCTCTCTTGCTTCGAAATAACCTAATGGCTCTATAGCCTAATAAAAAAATAGCATGCCTTGTTCTGGTTTTATACCTGGACCCTTTGTAGCAAGGCTGGCAGACCAAACCAAACGGAGAAAGGGGTGAAAATTTTTTTTCTTTATAATTAAAGTGCTTTATTTTACAGTATCAAAATATCGTTGTCAATATTTCTTTTAATGCCAGATATTGATCATTTCTCTTCTTCCCTCGATATATTAAGCGATAAAAGTTAAAATAAAATAAACATTTCCATAATTTTTATTCTCATTTATGCTCGTGATCTTTTTAGTTTTTAATATTTATTTGGTATGCATTTTTTGTTGATATCCCAATTTTTTAGCCGTCAATCATTTATTTCATACGAAAAAATGTCAAATCCTTTCCTTCGTTTTATATTGAAAAGTTGCATATTTATATCTTCGAACATGGGAATCCAATTAAATGCGATCTTCGACAACAGCCTCTGCCTTCAGCTTATTTATTGTTACTTTTTATTTACCTGCCTGTTCTTTTGTCTGGTTGCCATTATGCCCGAAGAACGCTCTTTCGTTGTTTATTCTCTGTTTTAATAATGGGTGCTCAGTTTTCTGTTTTTAAAAATGGAAACGTATTCGCTGTACTTGTTAATATAGAATTTTGTTGCAAAGGATATTTTTCTTTTACGTTTCTACTTAATTTTAATTGCTAGACATACCGAATGCTGCTTACTGCTTTCAAAAGACGATAGAAAACAGCATTAACTACTGAAGCTACTACGGCAAATATTATTTCAAGCTTTTTCTTTCTGATGGGACAAAACTCTTACCTGAGACTTTTTTTTTGGGGGGGGGGAGGTTTATATATATATATATATGTCCTCACAATTGTTATTCTTTGTCTACGGATTTTATTTCGTAATGAAATTTCTGAAAACTTCGGCGAGCAAAACCTTTTAAGAGGTAAGCAATTTCTTCTCTGCCTGTCTTCCTACTCCCCCTTGTCTTTAATCCGAGCAAAACCTTAACGAATGCTCCTCTGGGGGAGGAGGAGCGGAATGTTTTTCGCCGCCGTGATTTTTGTTTAATCACTAAAAATTACATTCCGTGACTTCCAAAAACTGCGCTCTACAAAGTTAATTCCATTTAATAGTGGCAGGTGTAATTAGATTAGAGAAGAACGTAGTGATCTAAATTTAAAACGAAAGTGAAGGTCTGAGAGTTATTAAATAATGAATAAATTTTATTATTGTTTTCATTTAAGAGGGATTCCTTTTGGTGGGGAAGGGGAGTTCTATTTCTTGTCGTGCATGCTATATCCGGCTGCAAAATGGCATTTTAAGAGAACTTTAAATCTCATTTTCCAGGAAGTTAATGAAATTCATTTTTCTCAAAGTTGATGCTGTGTTCGATTGAATTTTCCTATGCCTATTTTGCTATTTCTGTCTTTATTTATTATCTCTAATTGTCAAACTAGTTCTTCCCACTTAATTAAATAGTCTTCTCGCTTATCCTCATTTGTTTTCTTCATTTTCCTAATTCTTTCTTTTGTTTCTTATCATAACTTACTTAATTTTGCCGCCTAGCCGGTATAGTGGTTAAAGCCTGGGTTCGAATGCCGAAAAAACACGGTTTCAACTGTCCGTCCCTTCTCAGGAGGCAACGGTGGCCACCTGTTAGGTGCTTCCATGATGAAATGGCCACCACTTCCGCCGATGTAGTGGCGCAAGGCTAATACTATTAAATAAGGCGCCCGGTCATTAAAAAAAAAATAGTATTCTGTGGGCACCAGTAAGAAAGAGGTTTCAAACAATCTAGCAGCTGTTTTTTTTTCTTTCCTTTTTTATTTATTTAAATATTCAGTTCTTGTTGGCAGAATGGGATGATTGTATGTACTCCCCCCATGAATAATGTAAATGTACTCTAATTTGACTTACGAAGAAATACCTTTCTGGTTATATTGCCTCTGAATGCTTTGCAATAGTTAACCAACCAACTAACCAATCGCTTATCTAAAATATGCTTCTTTGTGTGTTTCCGTTAGGTATAGTTTCCGCCCCCTACCAACAACTCTGAACTCAAACATATGCTGAAGTGTCACAATTGTGGACTTGAATTGGCTTGAATAATTTATTTATAATAAAACGCAACAGGGCTATCATTGTATGAGAAGAGATAACCTTCTTGTAGGAACTTTAAAGGAAACTGTTCCATATTTGTTTACTTGTGGGAAACTTCTGACAGATTCCGACGAGAGTGAAACAATCCCATCAGTTTAAAAAAATACCTAAAACTAAAAAGGGTGGTGGATGATGATTCTCCACCGCCAGGATTTGGCGATTGGGCCCCCTAATCCCCAGTCGCCGTTTAAAAGGGGAGTACGTAAGGTATTTCTCCGGCCTTTTTAGCATGCCTTCGTGGTGTAGTGGTCAGCTCGCTCGGCGCGTATTGTATAATTTCAAATAAAAACTTTAATCAGTTAAAAACGCGCTATTGAAGTATTTCTTGAAGGATGCCATTTTTAATCTTAAGAATTAAGTTCAATGGATTTAAAAGCAATACTTTAAATGAATCGTATATATTGTTATGATTAAAGGGAAGTTGTGATTTAGGCATATTATGTTACATTAGTAAAATTTCATTTATCATGGCATTATGACATTCCGCGATTTCAAGAAGGATATATACGCCTGCTTCTTTCGATTATCATTGTTCACTAGCGAAAAAAAATATTCTCTTATGTAGAAAAAGATTAGTATAGCCCTCACTGATTTTTCTTTAGATTACATTTCATTTGTATATAAAGTTAACAACTTCGTCGTTAATGCATTTCATTTTAAGTATATTCTTAACGGAATAGAAGTTTACAAGTAAAAGAATTTTAAATAGGTGACAGATTCTATTCATTACAAATTGTTTATATTCATGTTCTACCTTTTTTGTTTTTGTTTTTTTTTTTTTTTGTTTTAAGATTTCGAGATGTACATATTGATAGAAACAACGCTGAGATCTACAACGACGGATTTTCGTTCCGAATCGAACATGCAATATGAATATTACGTTCTGGATCAGACTGAAAATTGCGTTTTTATCTTTCTGTCAGTTGACTGTAGTAAAGATCTGCTTGCCTATTCTAGTACATATCTTCGGAAGTTGGTCGCAGCTTTCAGGTGTGGAAATGGAAAGCACCTTGGAAATGGATGTTTTCTTTCTGAAAAAATAATGAAAAAAAGTCTTGAGTCTTACTAGTGCTAAAGTAACTGTAAACAGAGCTGATATCGAACCCCGTCTTTCGTGGTATTAGCTGTAGATCGTTAACTAAATTTCTGGTGTTTTCGCCAGCTCTGATATTATACTTAATCTTCAAATCTTTTTTTAAGCATAATTAAATTGAGGGTTTTGCATTTCCCTTTGTTACGGTTGTTATTTTTCAGCTGTCGTCTCATACACATACATCGTTAGATTTACTATCAAATCGGAGCTTGAAATTTGGCATTTACTTCTTCCCCAATAAATATTTTTAAGTTTCTTGCAGATTCAACCATCGTTTCTCAATAAGACTTTCATACAATTTTTTTGAGCTACAAAAGTAATAGATGGGTTGAGAATTCCATCTCATTAATTGGAAAATTGATGTTCTACACCCAAAGCAGCAACAACTATTTTTTCCGTCAAAAAACGCGTTCCAGTTTCGCTAATCTTTATTTAACGAGCTGATCTTCTGGTTGAGTACTTGGATCCCGGAATTCCGATTCAGAAATTATGCTGATGTTGCTGTAATGAGTGCATTGTCTTCAAAAACTCGAGCGATCACAATTCAGGTTTGTCGGTTCATCTTTTCGACAAGGGACGGAGATCTGACGGTGAAAAACTAGTTTTCTTCTCCGTTATTGCCAATTCGTCCATTACTGTTTGTCCAACTCAGGAAAGCGAAGCTTTTATTTACTCATTGAAAATTCAACAATCTATTTTGAATTTGGAGATAAATTTCAGTCAATTAATTTGTAGTTGGTCAGAAACTTGATAATAAACAGACCGTTGTTGTCGATTTTAGTGGCACTTTGTTATTCAAGCCATATGCTTGTAATTCATTGTAATGATCTTATGCAAATTCTAATAAAAATCTACTGCTTTCCACACGTTCCTTTCACAAACTGTAGTGGAAGAGTAAATGGCTTTCTGCAACTTTTCCTTACATTGTTATAATTATTTAAGTTTTCACTAACAATTAAATTTAACATAAATACTGTCCTGTCTTCCCTTTGATTTACATCTGCATTCTCTCAGATCAGAAGATTATGCAAATTAAAATATGTCAAGCAGAACTTAGTTGCTGAGTGAAAAGCTGCTTTGCTGTTCTTGGTGGATTTGAATTCGGTGTTTATACACTCAAGGCAGATTGCTTAGTTATTAGTTATTATTAGTTATTATTATTAGTTATTAGAAATCGACCCTTTAGTTTGTAAATTTTCGCCGTCATTGTAACCATCACGATAAATAAAATGATTGAATTTTAATTACTCGTGTCAATTAATTGCAGTCCGGGCGATAACTAGTCGACACTAGGAAAGTAATTTTTATCAATGTACCATTCTGTGAACCTGCTTTTAAGCATGAGTTAAATCTAGGAGTTACAAAAGAGTGCAAAAATTAATCTCCTTTCCTTCAAAATTCTTTTTTTTTTTTGTATTCGTGCTGAAATGTCTCAGTGAGTTAATTACTTTCGTATTTAAAAATAATATTATTTATTATGTAAGGCATAGAACTGACTAAGATTCATGGTAGAAGGTTCTGGTTTATTTGTTTAGGGCAAAAACCCACGAGGGCTAGCTGACTAAGGAGAGAACTTTCTAGAGAAAATTGGTGCATGCTATATGTCGTCGTGCATATTAAGCGTTTTACTCAATTGCTTCAGTTGTCTAACGTTGATTTTCCTTTTCAATATATTATTTCCGGCATGTGTGTGTAATTCTTGCCACATCATTCCTTTATTGCGAACGAAATTTTTAGTAACTGTAGAGGATTAAGTAGCACGTTAGATAACATGTTTATAGTTATGTCAAAACATATTTCTATGACGTTTTATAGCAGATGCACTGGAGTAATCTTTATACTGCCGTAGCGGAGGAGACGTAAAAGCCACAACTAGGATGAATTGTCGCTTTAAAACCAATAAAGCTGAGCCAATTTTTTTATTGATACTTTTAAAATATTTATTAAGCTTTCGGAATAAAAACTGTTTCCACATTAATATTTCATTTCATGTCCAACGTCCCTCTAATATACTTTTTGAATTTTCAGTGATGGAAAAGAATCACTTTAGGAGCCATACCTGGATATATGTATCTACCGAAATTTAATGAACACACTCTTCCCATCTTCCGAATTGATTAGTTCCCTTTTATTTACTCTTAACAAATGGAGCCGAAGCGAAATTGCAACTATTGAATTTTTACTCTACATCGCAAGGAATATTGATTTTTTTTCCCCCAATCCTGTGCAATCATAGGATTCTGTTTCATTTATTTTGCTTGAAGAGCTTTTACCATTCCCGATTTTTACTTCGATGTTTCGTGCTTCACGTATGGTAAACATACTTTTCCCAAAATATGTTATATGTATGCAAATACACCTTGACTATATTTTTTTCCTCCTTTTCTTGTGCATACGTGTGTAGAAGAAATGTGAATTGCATCTAGATATGTCAGGAGGTAGTTTCTTTCCCTTAATCTAAAACGCATGCGTATGTATATTTTCTAAAGCAGCAAAATACTGAAGCGTAATATTGAGTTTTCAGATTGAGGCACTGAAAATATTTCGCTTTTGGGAAGCAGACGCAGCTAAAATTGTGGGTAGGTAACAAACATCTCTTCCCCCATTTAAAAGTACCTTTCTGTAAAGGGGTTGAATTCAGTGTTGGTACTGGACGGCTTGCTTTAATTCAGTTTATAAGTTATTGCTATGGAACATTAAATAAGAAATTTTTTAAAGGCAGGTTTTTTTTTTTTTTAATTCAGTCAACATGTGTATTTGAAAATATCATTGTAGAAGAAGGGCGTGCAAAAGCCGGCCCCGGGCCGAATGCGGGCTTTCGAAATGCTTAATCCGGCTCGTTGGGAAATCTTGTTCAAGTCCATTTTTATTTGTTTTCTACCCGATTTTGTACGCAAAGTATCGACATCAGCAGCACGGGTGTGCACGTATAGTAGTTACATGTATATGCGCGTATGTACGCATGACTGTACTAGCGATCAACCTAAATTGAAAACACTAGATATGCTAGTGTGTGTGCATCCGCCGAAGAATGTGGGTAAGTTCTAGTAACTTTAATTAAAAACTTAAACGACGACATATGAATATTGTTGACATAAAAGATTATCGGAAAAGGGAGCTTAAAGAAAGAACATTTCACCTCTAAATTTTTATTTGAAAATGGAAAAGTGTATATGTCAATCATTTGATGACAAAATAGTATCAGATACCGTTTTCGATGCTTTTGTAATTTTTAAAAAATTTCTCCCGGGGAGAGTTGTCTTTTTCCATCGCGTCCTGCAAACAACAGGAGCCAAAAGAACGTCACAGCCCTGCCGGTGTGGTCGGTGGTGTGGCTAGAGCGGACACATTTTTTTCCCCATCATGGAACAGATAAAGGGTGCTGATAAATAAATACATAAATACTTTTAAAAATCACAAATATAGTTTAAAACAGTATTTTAAGTGGCAAATCTCTTTCACGTGGGATAACGTTTTTTTCACCGAAGTTTTCTGTTTTTGCACTCGATTATCGAATTACAAGGATAAATACATTTTTGCCAATCAAATTTAATTATTTATATTAAATTGTTAAGATATTATAGTGCAAATGCATTTTAAACATAGCAAAATGTAATAAAAATAAAAACTTTCAGAGAAATATTTAAAAATTAATTGTAAGTAACAATAGAATGAAGGGTATGAACGAACTCCAGGGATTTTGTGGAAAACTGTATTTTAGAGACAAATAAATATTAGAACAGGTGCACCTGCCATAAAATTAATTAGTTTCATTAATGTAAGTAAAAATAAATACTAAAAGTAAAATATATAAAACAGATACAAGTAAATAAAAGAAAAATAAATACAAGTAAATAAATACTAATTAACCTTTATTATAAAGGCATAAATATCATTTACCATTGGATTTAGTCCAACCTAGTTACAAAACTTAAAGATTTCAGACATTTTTCTAAATTGTTTGATGTTTCGAATTCCTTAAGGATGTTTTCAATTCTTTCATCCAATTTTACGTATGCTTTTTTCCTTTTTATTCCAGGGTCGCCTAATTCTCTGGATTTCAAATTAAAAGGCACTTTTTGTGTTTCTTCTTTTAGTATTCTGACTAATAAGTGGACATTAGGCTGGTTTCTGCCAGTGATTGCATTTAATTTGGAATTCCACCCTTCAACAGAATTATTTGTCCTATGACGCTGTCCATATACGTTTCATACTTCAATGGGCATATTTGGATTGTCCATCCACTGCTCGACAAAATCATCAATGAATGTGGTAAGTTTGTCAATGCTAAAAGCGTTTTCCCATACAATGCTCCAAGCATCATCTATGGCTAGTAAGCCATTGGCAAGTAAGCTAATGCAGAAATCATTCTACAAACATTTCTTGTATCTTCGTTCTCTTTATATTCCTTTACTAGACCCACTTCTTGTATCTTACGCCACAAACATTGATTAAAATGAAAGTTACAACCGGAAATAGTCGAACTGGGAAATTCTAACATACAACTATTGATGGCTGCGGCTTCAAAATCCAATTTTATAATGTCCGGCTTCCACTTAGGGCACCAACGTTTCACTTCCTGAAGCATTGCAATGTAAGTTGCTTGTCTCTTATCAGGCAGAAATGCAAAAAGCGCTGGGTAAACGTTGGTCTCAGTTGCTGTACTCCTTAAATCGACGTGTATTGTATATATTTGAGCAAATTGTTTCGGACAACTTTTAAATGTTCCATCTAAGAAAAAAGTCTTTCCATTTTCCAAAAGGTACAGAGATTCTTCTCCTCCAAATACTAAAATCCTGTTACCTTGGTCATTTTGAAAGTCTAAGCGAAGAAAGTTTTCTCCATTAGAAAGCAAAAGTGTATCGTTTGCAAACTGAATGTCATTGGCATTTTGGGGATTTTGAGTAGCTCCCAAAGCCTTTCTCCTCTCCTTACATAAAGCAGTTTTGGCATTGGAGTATGTCGGTATTTTAGCAACGAAATCATAACCTTTCTGATATAATTCTGAAAGTTCTTCTTGAAATATCTGGGGAACGGGAACTGATGTTTCTTCTCGGACTCTTTTTCTGCAAGTCTCTAACTTCCTTTTAACCTCGATCTCAGCAACGCTGGGCGGGCAGGAATGTTCAGTTTTCTTCAGTACTTCGTACTGAAAATTTGTCTTCACATTTCCTTTACAATGATGTGTCTTTTCTTTTACACATACCCAACTCATTCCTAATTTATTTTTTCGGTGTAAACGGTGTGGGTAATCATCTACAACTAAACATTCTTTTCCTTTTTTTGTAGAGAGTAATTTTGTTGAAATGGCTATGGGTTCCATCACAGATTTTTTCGACGATATAAAACGACATACACACTTCAGGATCGAACATCTACTGAGAAAATGAGAAAGGCCTTCTCTCTCAAAAGTATCGGCTTATCTCTACAGCAGGTGCAAAGCTCGAAACTACACAATAGATCACATTTGACTGATTAGAGAAATAACACAACAGGTGCAAGAATGTCCGCTCTGCCCACCCAGCTCCCCTCACGTGTCCGCTCTGACCACGTCCGCTCTGGCCACGTAACCGTGTGGTCCATATGATTACGCAAAAGAAATCTTTTTGGCCCGCGGGTAAAAGTATTTGCCCGCTCCTGCTGCTGGATGTTGTAATTTAACATTGCGTTAGAATGAAAATGAAATGCAAAAATTGACACTAAAATGTGATATACTAAAATTTTATTATACCGAAACTAAAAGATTTTAATGTCTGTGCATTATTTTAAAATACTACTGTATTATGCTCAGTCTTGGTTTACTTTCTGAAAATCTACAATCGACCTCTTCTTAAGTCGTCCTTCTCATTACATTGCTAACGAAAGCGGGTTAGAGGGGGAGGGGAACAAAGAGAGGGTTTTAATGGAAAGAAGTGACAGTCGTAAGAAGCATGCTTGTTAAATGAGAACACATTAATTTAATCAAAATCAAATAAGTTGTTTCCTTTGCCGTCATCAACTTATTCTTTGATTACTTAATTAACTGAACATGTTTTTTCCCTCATTTCTTTTCTACTTGCTAAATCGAGTATTTTTTTCAAGTTTCAATGGGGAGAATTTTATTTTATTTTGTTCCTTTTTTATGAGTATGTCGTCTGCCTTTTGTGAGCATAATCTCTTGCACAATATATTTTCTATGTTAATTATAATCATATTGCGTGATTATTAAAAAAATCTCCTTTTGAAGTCGTTATTTTTGAGGTACTCTCTATGAGTAACCGTTTTTGAAAGTTTTTGGTTAAGTGGCAGAATGGGACGCTTAAAGAAACTTATTCTAAGGTTACTTTAATTTAAATAACTCAATTTATTGCAAAGCTTCATCCACTAAGCAATGCCCTTCCCTCCCGATCTTTTTTCTCGCTATTGTGAATTTATTTGAACCGAAGTCACGATTAGAAAGTTATTGAAGCCATTTTAATCATGACTGGGAACACCTGTTAATATTCATTAGCACTCGATGCACTAAACTCATTGTTATTAAAGACTGAAATAATCGTTATCATATGCTCATACCTGCCAACATAAAATGACTCCAAGCATGTTTCTATGCGAATGCCACGAGAATTTATGCCGAAGTAACTTAGTCTTTTGAATAAAATGAATGAAGGAGGGAAATGGAAAAGTAAATACTTTTTTTAAATTTTGGAATAACATTTATAAAATATCATTAGGTATTCCATGATGGTGTAGCATAACTTCTGGATATTTAAATAAAACACAAATCTGACGGCACCAGGACTCTGGATTTAACTTCTATTTTTAGCAAAAAATGTTTAAAACGCAAACTTTGCTTGTGTGTAAGTAGGCCCTGTTCCTGAGTACGCCAATAACAGAGAGGATAAATAAGGATATGGTATTAACGCCATTCTTAAGTGATGGCTGCATTTTCTCTGTCGTTTTCTTTACCTAATAAAGGCTTACCAGCGGCAGAAAAGGGAGCTGTAGCAGTTCGGTCGGAGATGAAATTCCAACGAAGAATCTGGTTGCATGGGAATTTTTATAGTTTTTCCTTTTACGTGAATGCGATTACAAGCCAGTTTCCGCAATAGAAACTTCCATCAAGGGGCTAGTTCTTACGTACGCTGCCAAGAATCAATTAAACATACAAACAGCAGCATAGTTTTGGCTCCTCCAGGCAGTGACTACTCTTGTGGCCTAGAGACTGTAACCCTCATGAATCACTTACCGATAGAAAGTTTTCCCTAAACCATTCGCTTTCTTAGGACACGTAGCCGTCGCATACTCTTTTGAAATCAATTAACTAAACCAAACGTAAAGTAATATGTATGATTCAACTTTTCTTTCAAACTTGTCAAGTAATTCATTCTTAGTGTAGTCATCCAACTCACATCCATAACTTTTTAATATGCTTTTGACATCTGCACGTAATTACATTATGGAGTGCTAATAAAGACAAGCTTTAAAAAAAGTCAGTGTTTGTCAAAATTTGAAAAGTACAAAACCATTTCGAGTTTAGTAGCTTTTTTTTTTTTTTTGTTGTTGTTAAAAAGCTTAGTATTTTATTTACTTCACTGGTTAATCAAGAGCAGCGAGTTTTATTTAAATCCAATTTTTAATTTATCGTCTTAAAAGTCTCCTGGCAGTGTTTATGCTGAGATCTGGGAATGTGGCCAAACTGACATCGCCCGTCGACATCCGTGACAGGGAGCATTGTCATACTCATTTGTAGTTTTCTCCGGTGTGAAGAAAAGGGTGATTATGTTGTTTAACTTTCAGAGGATTAATAATTATTTAGTATTCAGGAGTAGTTTTTCCTACGTGGTTTCACTTCACTTGTTTGCACGTTCGTCAAGAGCTGTCAGTGGGCAGGTGGGGTTTCATTAGGCGATTAACGTATATTAAATATTAGCAAAATAGAATTTCTAGTATTCAGTGGTTTTCTTCAGAGAATTCTAATATATACCGCTGTTGTTTTATTATTATTACTATAACGCTTTTATTAATTATTGCGAAGTGCTTAATATAAAAGTTGAGGATTTTGAGGGTGATCTCCTCAATTCTACAGTCCGGCAGTGTTTTCTATGTAATGTATTTAAACAGAAATGTTAAGTACTTTATTGCGAATTTATTTATTTATTTTAAATTCCAATCGTTTTAATATTCTCTTAAAATCAAGCTTGTAAATTTGTTTTTCATGTTTTGTTTAATTTAATATGCATTTTGTACAGTTCAGAGTTACCTTTTGCAAGTTAAATGTTAGTGTGCGATCTTGCAAGATCAGATTGCAAGAAGATGGTTTTTCTTTTTGGATTTGAAGTTCTTTATCGTAAATATTCCTGTCTGTTGCAGTCAAGCTTCTTTCTCGTATTTTTACTCCAACGTTATCTTGCGATAAGATCATTTGGGAATGTAAGGTACTGTAATCTTGTCTGTTATTATATTACATGTATGCATCATGTATTCGAGATCTGCCTTCCCCTCCAAAGAAATATGTGAATATTCATTTTAAGGGTTTTATTTGTTTTTGTGTTACATCATGTTAAAGAATTTAGTTGTCTTTTATTAATATTCACATCAGGAAAATGTCGCCTTTTCTTTCTACCTGTAATAGCAGAAATGCATTTTGGTTTATTCAAATGCAACGCTCTGTTTTTGCGCATGCTTTGTTTTCTGATTTTCTTGAAAGCTACAGAAGACAAGTAGCAAATTTAGGAACAGTTTTGACGTTCTCTTACACTGTTGGGATATTTAAAAAAGAGAGAGACTAAGATATCATCGTGGAAACGCTTCTAAGTTACTGAGATGTAGATCTTCTCTGTCTTGTCGAAAATATCTCTGAGAATCCAGTTACTCGTGTAGCTAACATACTTTTGCTCTTGCAGTATTCGCGAGATAACGCTTCATAACTTGTGGAACTCTTCTAGAAGTTCTGTGAAGGAAAATAAATAACGTTGTTTTGCAGTTTTTAAAATGAAATATGTTTCAAAACAAAAAAAGTAAGGATTGTTTTGTATCTCTGTGAAATAGGGAGTGAACAATCCGCAGTACTGAAAATTATTTGTTGTTCTTGTTTGCTGTGTATTTAATATATGCGAAGTAATTCCGTTAGACTACTCTTACATCCAATAAAGGAGCAAGGTTGCATACTGGATGAAGGAATAACTTTATGTACAGGCACAAATGGAACAGGACGAAACACCAGAATTTCACCATTGGCCTTAAATATTTAAATAATTAATCTTTTGCTCCTCTTTAATTCCGGTACGATGATATTGGAAGTGAGCTCAGTCTGTCATCGGCTTAGTTTGTTTGAATGCGACGAACCGCACGAGGCCTATCTGCCTAAGAGGAAAAATGATTTCGTGGATGCTTTTCTAAGGAAAACTGGCTCGTATCCACGTTACGCATGAGCAGAACTGTACATGAGCAGCAAGTCTGTACGCAGGAGTTCGAACTTGGGTTGAAGTACCAGTGTTTAGCGGTCTTGACCATTTCGCCACTTGTGGGCACCAGTCCGTTACCGGAATTTAACCTCAAAAGAAGCCACCAATGTTCAGAGTCCTTGCATTAGACGGTCACTATGACTGAACGCTCTGTGTTGCTAGAAAATGAATGCATTTTAGAAAGAGTACATTTTGCATTTGCGCTAAAGATCCTTGGACAAAAATATTTTGAGTGCAAAAGCATTCAAATTATGTTCATCAGTGGCCCAAAGGACAAGACCCCTGAATAGTGGTAGTTTCGCCTAGGTATAAACCTCGGGGAACGAGCTGGCCGCGTAGGCTTTTTACGCGGTTTTCCCCATGTGTAATGTGAATACCAGCCACTTTCTCTTAAGAAACCTTCTATGAAGGTATTTCTTTCTGCCCGTGACACGTATCTCCTTAGTTTTATTATTACAGTGCATTATAACATTATATTCAAAATACTTATTATAGTTATCTCATCATGATTATCTATATACTAATTAGGTTTATCTGTTATTTTTGTTACACCAAAATAGATGTTCAGTTTAATTTGGGAATTTCAAATTGTACTGAAGCTACATTGTAATCTCTGTATATCTTAAATCATTATTTTTAATAAATACTGGATGCGGGGCGTACGGTGGGATTGCGGTATGTACCATAATCGGTAAACTCTAGATTATTTGAAAAGTTTCAGCTGCCCATTTCCTCAACCTTTCTTCTAAATTTTTATAAAGCAAGCACTTTTTTTTAAAAGAGCGAGTTAGTATGGGAAGGCATTACCAGCTGACTGGTGGTATATCGCTGGTGTCCCCCATACTTGCACCTGTACCTTACTACCAGCTGTGTTGCTGTACCGTATGTTAGATTACTATCAGCATTTGCTTGTGCTTCACGGTAATCAAAATCGCAATAAATTTTCTGCCTTCAGGCCCTCGCGTGCTTTATCGTAATAAAAAAAAAGAAATCCAGTCGCATCAATATTGATTTACATTTCTCTTTCAGACTTTCGTTTGAAACCTGAGTCAGTGATCTCTGACTAAAGGGTGGAGTGCGTTCATGGATGACTTCTATTGGAAAACTAGGTGCATTTATCACATTCAGCCGCCAACACCCGAACTCGAAATGAATTGCTTCTACTGTGTTGTAGCTTACCGATGGCTGCTTTTTTATGAATGTGTAAACGTGACTTAATTTTGTTTTGTGTGATGTCTTTTAATAGGTGGAAGCTTACCATTTGGATTAAGGTACAATTATACATCTTTATTTATCCAGATGTTCATTGCAAAGGAAAATTCGTTTCAGAATTTGGGTCTTGCTCCTTACAATTATACCACTTTTCCCATTCACCTCTTCCATAAATCAAACTAGTTTTGATACATTGTATGCAACTGCTCGAAGGTGCAACCGCTCCTGGTGACAGAAAGTAGTGTTACTTCATTATCTCGCCTCCTGCGATTAATCGTACTTGGATCGTCTTCAGAGGCTTCGAATAGAAGCTGATTAGATCATATTTAATAGCTCGTGAATATTAACCTAACATATGTTATATACTTTTAGTCTAACATGAGATTTAACGCAGTAAGGAAACAGTCTTCCCGCTTAAGTGTAACTACGATCGTGTATTTTCTTTAGTGCTTTGAGGGCTGAACGGTAAAATGGGGTTTCTGTTATTAAAGTAGAAAGTAAAGCTAAGTGCTATTTTCATACATTTTACTTAGGGTTTTAGTATTATTTTATTCATAGTATTATTTAATTCCTAAAAGAGAACAAGAGACACACGTGCACTCATTCACCAACTCCTGTGAATCAGCTCTTATAATAGTTTATAACTTTTTCCTCTTTTTTGTTTCGTTATGAAGTATATAAGGAAATTCAAGATTTACAAAGAGTTCTAAAATTGCTCAGTTAGAAAAAGTAAGTTGAAATAAATTAAGTGCATCTTCTTGTATCCGATAAAGAAACAGCCTGGAGCTGATCAGTATTAAACAAAGCAAACAAACAAAGAACTTTTGAAATAAATAAAGGAACAAAAAAGAGCTAAAGAATTTCTTATCGCGTTTCTGGCAGCCCTAGAGATTAATTTGCTCAGTACTGCCATCTAGCGCCGTAAGCGATCGTTAAGTCAACTATTCCTGGAATGCAGAACGATTGTAAACGAGGGAGCTTGCAAAGATAAAAAAGAAAAAGATTAATTTTGTTGGTGAGATATTTTAGCCCTATACATAGCTCCCAGGTATTTTCAATTAACGTGTATGCATAGGGTTTCCTGTTATTGCGTTTTTTGCCTCATTCGATACGCGAAAAATAGAAACTTCATTCGTGATGTTGGGATTTTTGGTCTGTGATCCTTTCGGCAACGAAGAGCAATGAACGAAACAAAAGGTTTGGCGCTATGATTTCTTGCTGCTGCAGCCTCAAATTACTCAGATGGCTGAGAGCGATCATTGATTTGAGAGCTGCATATATTCTGAGCTACATGAACGAGCACTAATGAGATAAACATGTGGAAATGCAAACAAATTACAAAGAATATCAGCTTTTATTTGTCGACCTACCTTTTGTCCCTGAAATGGAAAACAGTAGAGTCCGCATATTGAAGAAATTACGTAGCGTATAAACCTTTTGGTTCGTTAAATAACGACGACAATTGAGTATTCATACACCCCTAAAGGTGAGAACTGAAAATATTGAAATGAATGCTTCAAAATTTGAATTTTAATCGCAGTCCTCTTTGCAAACGAATATTATTTCTATGTGATATACCATATGTTGAAAAGATGATTATCTACTAATTTAAGATAAGTAGAAAAACTTAGGTTTTATTACGGTGCTTAATGTGCTGGTTTTCTTTCGAACACAACAAATATTTCTATCAAAGCAATTTTGTTACAGTCGCAAAGAAACATCATGTAGAATTTAAATTCTTCGCTATGTTCATTTAAGAGGGCTCTTCGTTAAAACACTTCTGCCTATTAAATGAATAATAAGCTTGGAAAAGTGCTAGATAAAGCATTGAAAATAGTCCCAACATATTAATTTTCAGCACTGTGATCGGATGAAATTCATATTTGGCTTAAATATGTGTGCCAATGGATAACTCAGGTGTTTGGACGGTAGGATGAAACGGGGAGACATTTAAGATTATTTAAATTGACGATAGAAAGTAATGGATATAAACCGAACGGGAAGAAACTTTGAATGCATTTCTTTTCAACAAAGTTTGCTAGACAGTTGAATCTTTTCTTTCCGAAATGGTAAAAGAGGACTTTTAATGGTGGTTAGATCTCTTTGGAGAGTTTAGGGTGCAGTTTGCCCTTTGTGATTAAGGAGGAGGGAAAGAAGTTCACTATTAGCTCACCCAAAGGAGCTCCTTTGGGTTCTACTATTTCGTCCTTTAATATTCTGTATTACGCGGGCTTTACTGTAATCAATAAATCCTAATTGTCTTTTATATTAGTGCCGGCCAGTTTCATCCAAGACAACTTATTCGTAAATGCTATCACCAAAGAAGGGTAGACTTATAATTCTTTCTAATAATTGTTTTTTACAATTGATTATTGAAATTAAAAAATGTAATCCGTTGATTCTAATCCTATTCAATTATCAAAGATAATGCGTAGTAATACAGTTTAATTCTTATAGATAGTTTGATATTTCATTTAATGTAAACAAAGAGTTTGTTAAAATTTTTTATGGTTAAGACATCTACTTTCATTTCTGATTGCGTAGTCCAAAGAATATTTGACAGTGTCGCATCATTCAGTTACGATAGGATTATCTTTATAGCAGCAGAGGTTATCTCTCACTGGTTGTTAAGAGCCGTTTGGTTCCTAAGTCCATGAACCAATACTTTTGCTCCTGGAGAGAAATTTCCATGAACCAGATTCATATGCCGGTTTTGTGTTGCTTTGTGTCGAGTGTTGGGTTACAGTGGAAGTCTTACAAATCTAATTGCCATTTGTCTGTTACTATTTTGCCATGAAGTGACAAAGACGCTTAATTGCGATTATGTTTTCTGTTAGGTGAACAGCGAAATTAATTAAAATTTCGTTTAATTATTGTATAAGCATCTTACAAAACGTGAAAATAGGCTCAATATCTTTATCATACTGTATCTCTTGTTAGGCGTAAATTTCTCATTACATCTTCACATTATAAAGCAATGTTATGATTGTTTCAGCAGTCATTTATTGAACTGCTTAGTTGTTCTGCCGCAACTTTTTGGGGCAGAAAGTAAAAATTTGCTCACAAAGCTGTCGAGTGTGGTAAAAGATGCACAGAGATTCCGAGTTCCTTCTTGTTTATTTGTTAGCATTTTCTTTTCTTTTCTTTTCTTTTTTTTTTATTTTTTTAAAGATACTTAGCTAGCCCCAAAACGCAGTAATTTTATTCTATAAACGGGAACCATCGAGTTCTTTTTGGCATTCTTTTAATAAAAATTCTTTGTTGAGTTTGTTTTGAAGATATACTGAAATAGTTTTATTATTTTCCCACTCATTAAAACTTTTTTTCCCTCAACTTTAGGTAGCTACAAAAGTCTTTCAGAGATGACCTAGCAAGGAAAACAAAATAGGGGATTAGAATCAATATTTAGGCTTTTTAACGTTTCAAATATGTTTTAAATCAACAGGTTCATTTCATTTGATACATAATTCAACATATTGCAGCAGGGCTAGTCTATTTTTTTCACAGGAAGGTGGCAGATTTTTTTCCAGATTCACTTTTGATAACTTTTCCGCTGTGCAAATGTATTCAGTAAAAGTGAATATGTCCTGGGGGGTGTCTTATCTTCGAAAATATTTCAGGCGGCATTAAATTTTCGGTGTTATCGAAAGATTAATTTTACGTACAGTTTATAAAAGATAAATTTTCTCTTTGCTTATCTACGAGAAAATCCATATTTTGTTGTCTTGAAGACATTTCGAATATGTCTTTGGCCCTTTTTCCCAAAATAAACTAGTTTAATAGGAAAGAATTTGATTTATATTAATGAGGTATGATGTATATTAATGAGATCCATCTCTTTTTACTTTTCCCCCCATTTATTTTAAATAAGAGGGCTTCTGTCTATTGTGAATTAGTAGAAAAATATCCCAGAGCTGTCTTTCTTGCCTTTGCGCAAGGCGCAGTCCTTTTCTGGTAGAGAACAAATAGTTAAAATAGTTAACAGTTTTAAAAAGTATTTCTACTAGACAAACAAAAAAGGGATTTCGAAGAAACTTTTTTAAAATCTTTCTCCAGATATATTAAGCTTCTAAAAATATTGGACTAGAATGTTAAATTTCTCCGATAAATCATCATTCTGTAAATGTCCCTTTGATCTCAGAAAATATTAAAAGCTTAAAGCTTAAGCTTTTAAAACTCTTCCGCGCTTTTCAGATTGAAAAGTATTTAAGTTCACGAAATGTGACTGTACGTTGTTAAAATTTTAGCTAATTAATAAAACAACTTTCGCATATAACTACCAGTGACTCGACACTGTGGTATTTGCTGGGATCACTAAAGAATTCAAAAGTGGAAGAGGAAATCCCCTTGGGGGGAGAAGAATAGAAATTCGGGGAAAAAAGTCAGCCCATGTAAAAAGTAAAGATAACAATAAGGAGATATATTTTATTAACGAATATTCATAATGCGTATTGCTAATCTAATTTTAAAAAATGGGTAAAATTCTTAGAACGAGGGTGGGGGAATTCTTAGAACAGATGAGAGGGTATGTTTTCCGGAAAGATTGCTGCATTAACTTTGGAGAATATTTTCCTAAGAAAATTTCATTTAAAGAGAAATTGATAGTACAGTAAAAAGATAAAAAAAGGGAATGTTCGAAACATATAACAGCGTGCAAGGGAAATAAAATTCTTGATGGTGGAAGAAATAAAAATGGAATTTGAAATTATCCACGTGAAATACGACGGGCGCTCAATGAATTATTAAGATTTAAATCCAGTTTAATGGTATTTCTGTTGTTAAAGAACGCTTTCTCATTATTAAGCTTTTAAATATTATCGTTTAGTTTAAAAAATTACTATGCTAGTTGGTTAATATATTTAAATTAAGCGCTATTTATTCGGTAAATAAATTAAGTACATTTGATAAAGCATTTCACTTTATTTAAACCTACTTCTGTAAAGAGTTAATTTAACTACGCTTCGAGATCGAGAACACTAATTTAGAAAGGTTGTAATTTTAGCTTATTTTTTTTTTAGGTATTTTACTGTGAATCGAAATGTTTACTTGAAGAGAATGAAGTTACTTCATTGCAATTTGTTTTCCGCATGTTTAATGAATGCATGCTAAAATTTTTATTTTATGTTCTACATTTTTGCGCTGTTTAATTCACATTTATATTTACTCAGTGCTTTAATAGTTGATTTTAACTTAAATGATGGAAATTTTAACCTTTCTTTAAGTTAAGCTGTTAATTTTTGAATCTGTTTAATATGAACTTAATTTGGTACATCGCTGTCCTATCCCTTTTACCACATGTAGATCTCAGTAGTGGAGAATGAGCTGGTAAAATAGTCTCATTCGTAAAGAAACTTAATCGTGTTTTTCTGTGCATAGATACAATCAAGGGATTGCTTTTCGTGTAAAAGTTAAATTTTCCCCTATATTAGTTTTAAACATATTTTCTTGTAAGTGCAGTTGCCATTGACTTATTATAATATGATTCATAAAATTATTTCAAATTCCATCTTCTGAACAATAAATAGACTATGTGTTTTTACAACATAAACCTATTATTTGTATCATACTCTCCGCGCAAAAATTAAAAAAAAGTAAATGAAAATTAAAAAAGAATAAATCAAGTAATATCTAGGAATTATATAAAATTAAATTATTTTAGATCTCATGTGGAAAAGGAAAAATCTAATTCTCTTAAGACTTAGTATACGAAGCCGTTTTCATGTGTCTACTTGCCATCCTATATGCCAGCTAAATTAAAATGAAACGAATTTACGCGAATATTTACTGTTTAAGGAGGGGCCCTAAAATTCTCGAAACTAGCTGTTTGTGCCCTTTCTGATCTTAAAGCATGACGCAATCGAATACTCTGTTGCCCGTGACAACCAGTGGGTACAAAACTCAATCTATCCTACCTCTGGGAATTTAAATTCACTTTTCCCTACTTAGATAATGACAGCAAGTTAATATCCAACAAACGCTACAGCAAGTTAACTCCGTCATTTTTCTTGCATAATTTGATGCAACTGCGCAATTAATCTTGTCCAATATGAGGGCGTTTCACACCTTAGAGATTACAGATCTTGATTTGTGGTAAGGTGTATGTGCTTTTTCTCAGTGTTTTCGAGCCTGATGATGCAAACAGTTTAAACCGATTTCTCCCTTCCCCTTGCGGATAAAAATATTCTACGCTTGTGAAAAATTTTAAGTAAATTTCAATGAATTTTTACGTCTGCATGCTAGTTAGGGAAACCATTAATTGGTCATTCAGTTTATTAGAAGGTCGCATGGCTTCGATTCTTTCACAAGCATGTACAATCGTTATGGTTCCAAACTGATTCTGAGCTGCATAATTAACAGCTTTGAGAAATGCGTCTGAGTCATTTCTTGCACTCGAGTGCTAAGCGAATTGGAAAACTAAAATAATTGGTACCGTACCTGATCGTTGCATGCTCTTCTGGTTAAGGGAAAACATTGTTTTATTTGGAAGACCGAAGTTTTGAATTTCATGCCTAGCTTATAAGGTATTTTCTCCCTTCTTTCTGCATGCCTTTGTGGTGTAACGGTAGCACACTCGGTGCGTATTCCAGAAGTCCAGGTTCGTGTCCCGGCAAGGGCATTGCACATTTTTAACGTCACCCAGCTTCGAAAAAAATCGTAATCAACTCTACAAGCTATTGAATATTCTTTTTCAAGTCTTCATATTTGGTTTCACTGGAAATTTTGATAAATTTACCTCCTATCTCTACGCGACAATGTTACATATGTATGGAAAAAATAGTTTGTATCTTATCATGAATTTTTCTGTATAGGATGGTAATTTATTTATTGAAACACTCCACATTTATCTGGACATACTGGCATCAAGAGGTGCCGTAATGCGTAAGTTGTTCTTATTCTTCTCATTTTTTAGTGTAGCAACTACTCATTATTCTTTTCTGTTAGATAATAACGTTTATCAGATGTAGTCAGAACGAAGTTTGATAGTTAGTAACTTGTGATGTTGGGATTTTTTGTCTGTCGTGAGGCGACTTGCTTAGGACTTTAGTTATTTGAGATGGAAATTTTGATATGTGACAGCTGTTGTACTGTGCTATAAAATCGCGTAACCAGAATCCATTTTAATCAAAATATTGGAGAAAAATAATTTTTAAGTCCATGGATACAAAACAAGTGTTTTTTTTTTTTAAAGCTTTTGGTTCATTCTTTAGAGATAACTGCATATTTTATGAAAATGAAAGATCTTAATATAATGCGCGCAAAAACATTGATCTTCGAAGTATGTCGAATAGATGACTCAGGTATCGACGTTCATTGAAAGATAGCATTAAAGATTGCAAAAAACATTACATTCCGCGAAAATAAAATAAAATTTTGCTAAGCATTTCAAGCTGCAAGTATCAATATATCAAAGTAGAGCGTTAGTCCAATCATCCATGTTAACAATATTCCAGCAAACAATATCTGTAAGCTCTTTTCTGTTACAATCTTTAAAAACAGTGTCTATTGTTTGAGTAGCAAGTATATATATAACAAGGAGGTGACAATACTGGCTTGGATAAGACTCGGTTATTGTAATCACAACTAAGCTTTACCTTGTGCTTATAATTTTAGTTCAAAAAGTCGTGGTAAATTGTTCTGCGCTGATTATACAGAGCGGTTGTGTCAATGCATCTAGTATTTTAATCTCTGCTTTTCTAAGACTGATTTCTTATTCTTAGTAATAAATTCACAATATATTCAGAAATTAAAAAAATAAATAAATAAACAGATAATTCGATTTGAAGTTCGTATTTCGTTAAAAATCCGTAATCACATTAGAAATATTTAAAAGTGGGTTGAAAA
The DNA here is from genome assembly GCA_000611955.2 of Stegodyphus mimosarum. Classification (NCBI taxonomy): domain Eukaryota; kingdom Metazoa; phylum Arthropoda; class Arachnida; order Araneae; family Eresidae; genus Stegodyphus; species Stegodyphus mimosarum. Next base: position 191,827 of record KK120795.1, read on the forward strand.
AAAATCCTGTTTGCAGCCTTTTAATTCACTGGAAACATTTTAATATCTTTCAGATATTTTAGAATTTTTTCATCATTAATTCAATCGTGCTGCTTGCTACTCCAGTGAACATTTATTCAATTTCGTGCATATATACGGTATCAATTTTAAGCCTATCTCAGGTTTACTTATTGTCATCGTAAAGTAGATATTTTAAAATTCCATTTTTGTTAGCAAATGTACACTGTATTTTTCGATAAAAAAAGCTTGTATATATATTTTTCCTCCTCCTTACAAAGATCTCCGTCCTTTTCAAAGTCAACTCTAATCTTTTAGAGATTCAAGTTTTTAAAGGCCTTATTAAGGGCACAACAAGGAAAAAGAAGGGGAAAAATTCTCTCAAAACTAGATCTCAAGGAGTAGCTTATTTAAAGTAACGAGGCGAGTTTCAACTATAAGTGCCGCTAAACACTAGATTCTGTTTTTGAATAAAACATTTGATGTTGAATCCTTTTCGCAGTGCGTTTAAACACAGCGTATTCTTCTAGAACAAACTAGGAAAATAGTAAATGGCGTTTTTCTTTCTCCCACAAATTGAGTAGCAAGTGACTATATCTTAGATAAGTTTATTCTTAGTACCGAAATAAGTCAGATTAAGAAGCAACCGATTGGCTAAAGGCGAGAAACATATCGAATTTTATTCCAGGTCGCGGAACCTGCATGAAGTTTATAGAGCTTTCCCCATGTAACGTCCATGCATATTAATTTTCCTTAAAAAGTCTTCCACGAAAGGTTTCCTCACCAAAGGCAGAGATCCTCAGTATACTTTGTTGCAATCAAATAATAAAGTCTAAATTACGTCAATATTAGCAGTTCACAAATGATCCTTGTAGATTTTTTCAGAATACATCGGATGGCTCAAGATAAACCAAACAAGACGAGGAGACCTCACTTGCTTTGGATTCGGTTATCTTGGGCCACCCCATATTTCACGAGAGTTCATGTTCCTACACCGAATTTCTGTTTATTTTGCAGCAAATTGTTAGCTTATAAATCTTCCTTGTTTGTCGTCGAAGTTCGACATTTTTAGTTGTAAAATTTGGTTATTTTAAAGTTGAGAATTTTGAAACAAAGAAATAATGAGCAAAAGAATCATAATCTGTTAATGAAGTATCTTAATATTGGTTGATTATTTTAAACACTTTCATGCAAATAGTTTGTCTAGGCGTTAGTTTTCTTGTCAGATTTCGAGGTCAGTTACTGTGTCATGATCCTTTTGATAATGAGTTAAAAGTGCTGTTAGTTAATAGACGGTTAAATGTTTGGATTTCTTAGTGAACCAGAGGGGTTCATCCGTAGCCAAAGTGTCTAAAGCTCGCCTGAGTGGATAAAAAAGCAACTTGAACGTCGGTAGTTCGTAGCAAATGCTATTCTCAGCCAGTGAAGCGGCAACGGTTTTCTTGATTTTCTAATATATAACCTGAATGTGATCGAATTTTCCTATAGAAAGTTCTCCTGCAAGGCATCCCTAGTAAAGCAGACAGCTTTAATGCTTTGATGATCAATAATCAAGCCTAATGTAAACCATGCTTCAATTTCAGGATCGGACTACTCCAATTTAGTATTAAATGCATGAATTTGTCAAATTTAAAGTGCTATAGACTTGGTTAAAAGTTATGTTTAAAGTATACATATTGCAGATATATTTTAGAATCCATTCTGATCTGACCCCAATTTGTTCAATTCTAAAACATTTTGCTCTTCCTCAAGAAGCTTCTGATCTTATTATTGACCGTCCTTGAGTGGCGCACAAAAATATCTAAAACTGGTTTTTTAAATCAAAATCTCGACGAGACATGGATGCCTGTAATTGTAATACCTTTTCAGTATGAGGAAGCCGCTTAAAATTTATCGATAAGAAAGTCCTCTTGAGAGGCTGGTGGTCGATGGAAAGATTGAAAGATTCTCGGATTCCAATCTCTGTGTTTCAGAGCAAAGATTTGAAAATTTGATGGAACTTTGGTAAACAGACCACTTGTGCTTTTCCTAAATTAAGTAGTCCAACCCGTATTTCATGTTATACATAGAAAAACATATAAAATATCCAAGCAGACAGTGTTTCCCGCCATAAATAAACTCGTTTATCGCGTGAAACCGACAAAAGACATGTTTAAATAGCACTCCGTTTTTCCTTTTAGAATTATTGAGTGGAAAACTGTTCAATGATGTAATTTTACTGTGCTTTCATGATAATCAACGAGGTATATCATTATAATGCAATCAAAACTCCCTCCTCATCTCCATCCAAATCATAAGTCTATTTTTACTTTCCGTGCGACCCCCGAAATCCGCCTACAATGGAATGTTGTAGGTCACGTCGGTTAGTCCATCCGTGTTTAGTTCACTCGACCGAACTAGAAATTGGACATCCTCCTTGACCTTACCTTGCGCAGTTTTTCATTTCATATTTGTATTTTGTGTGATTCAAATAGCTTAACGTTGAACCGCTTAAGCTTATCACTATTCTTTTTTAAACGGACACTTGATACAACTTGTACATCAGGTCACGTTAAGGAATTTATTTTATTTATCATGGAGGGGGGGAATACCTAATATTTTCCGACTATTTTTTTTCTTTGGCATTTTTTAATAGGAAACTGGAGGCGAAACTGTCATAATCCTTTGAAAGTTTCAAGTGTTAAGCTTGGATGTGGACATGCTAAGAGAAAGTAACGAACAGCATATTTTTTTCGGTTTATAAAAGTTAAACATTAAAACAAACAAAATTATTGGGACTCCTTCATATAGTTGCCCCGTGGTAAAGGGGCCGCTACCTTCATGCCAATCGGCATTGTTCGAGAAATCAAACCTTTATGAAGGTGCTAGCAATTTTATGGAGATCAGTTTCCAGTTTGTAAAAGGTATCTTTATTAAAGTGCGGGAACCTTCGTGCAGGAGCACCGCTATGCAAGGAGCATTTTCATTTGTTTTGCTGTTCAGAATAGCAAACCCTACTTGCACAGCTTTACTTAGGCATAAAGGTGCCGCATCTTTACGATTCCTTTTTTAAACTAGTTAAACAATGATCTTCATAAGCAGGAGTGCACTTTTATGTCGGAGCGCTGTTATGACGATTTCTCTCTGAACCGTGGCTGATTTGCTCAAAAGCGCTGGCACCATTATAATGGGGCACTGTTATGAAGCGATTTGAAATGATTTAAGGAAAACTTTTCAGTTATAAACAAGACTGCTTTTTGGGGAGTAATAGATATGGTCCCCTCCCCCCACGTAGCAGAGTGATTTTATTCAAAGTACTTAACTTGTGTCTGTTCTTCGGTAAATAGTGTGTATGTATGTATGATATGTAGGTAGTGTCCTTGTTAAACTTTCTTTATTCGGGTTACTCAGGTGGATCGTTAAGGCAGATGAAGAATAATTGGATTCCAAATCGCCATACGGAATTAAATTGGAAAGAAAAAGTATTCAAAGAAAATCGCCGCGTGTTTCAACAGCTAAATACTTTTGCTTTATCTTTTTTTTTATTCCGTTGAAACTTTTTAATGTAAATTATGATCACTGTGGCATGGCATTGACAAGGAAGAATTCCGTCAAACTTTTCTCTCGATTAAAGTAAGTGTTACCAGTTGTGAGAAGCGTTTTCTAAGTAAAAATCATTTAAAAAGTATTTAACTAGAAATGTGTATTTTGCAGTTAAGAAATCTTTTTCTACTGTCTACATAACAGCAACTGAAGCAATCTATAGATTTTTATAGTCTCAGCGATGGTTTTTCGAACAAAAAAAAAATGATAATATAATTTTGAAATATCGGAATTAAAGTTTGTCTTTAAAAAGAAACATAGAGTTTTAACTTATTTCTCTACATGTTCTTTTAACATTTTTTGTAGTTATCTATTTGTATATCAGGAATGGTGGCAAATTCAGGCACCGCCCAGGCAGCAAAAGTTTTAGCTATGCCACTGATTAAAGAGCAAGTGAGTTTATCGATTAGAGATTTAGCGAAATGTATTAAAATGAAATGCAATTTTTATTCCTCTATAATAGCGTGTAGAGACATTAGGTTATTTGGAAGCAGGAGACATGATAAATGAGCAACGTCTTCGCCAGAAATCGAACCACGGACCTCTCGAATACACGTCGAGCGTGCTGACCACTACACCACGAAGGCATGCAAAGAAGGCGGGAGAAATACCTTATATACTCCCCCTTTTAAAGAGCGACTGGGGTTTTGGGGACCCAAACGTAAAATCCCGGTGGTGGATAGTTATTCACCACCTTTTTAGTCCGAGCGCCAGTGTAAAGACATTAGGTTATTTCGAAGCAGGAGATATGAAAAATGAGCAGCGCATTCGCCGGGAATCGAACCACGGACCTCTCGAATACGCGTCGAGCGTGCTGACCGCTACGCCACGAAGGTATACGAAGAAGGCGGGAGAAATACCTTATAAGCGTACATTATGAGTTTCTTATATGTGTCTGATTTTCTTTGACTTTAAAATACTTTTTATTGCTAAATGAGAAAGATAAAGCAGCTTTTCTCATATAATCGACTTTTATGTCTTTGTGGATTTGGTTCTATATTTCTTACTTTTGTCTATAATTGATAAATATTCAACAGCATATGCGCGGAAATGGTATTGGAATAATTTGTTTTAAAGTAAAATATTGTGATATTGTATATATACAGGGTGATTTGCTACCAGACCGGCAAACTTGCAGCATGTGCAAAGGGTACAGAGACGAGTCAGAATCACATAGAAATGCAGGGTCGCAAATGCCGAGCTATGGTCCAAACAAGCAGTGAAAAAGAACAGAAACAGCAATACATTAATGGGGCAGAAAACATTTGCTGAAAGGTTGTACTACAACAGGAGTTCGAAATTACGACCAAAGGTCGTCAGGCAGGCCCAGCGGCGCTACATGGAATTCCTTACGTTCTGGAAGATTCCTGGCATGTGACGTATCATCCAGGCAGCTACAGATATTTGAGCAATGAAGTCTTCAACTGAAGGAACGGGTGTCTCGTACACCAAACTCTTCACGTAACCCAGAAGAAGTCTATACAGGATAGGTCTGGTGATCTGGCAGGCCAATGAAGGCCACCACGACCTATCCACCGCTGTCCAAAGGTTACTTCGAGGTGACGGCGGACGTCAGTCATGTAATGTGGAGGAGCCTCGTCATGCTGGTACCACATGGAGCAACGCTACATGTGCTGCGTCAAGAAGTTCGGGCAGGACTTGTTGCAAAAAGATCAGGTATGCCCTACCGTCCAAAGGACTGGGCAGAAAGTACGGTCCAATAAGGACTTCAAGAATGGTCGGCCCAAACATTAACCGCGAAACACTTTTGAGCTGCACGTGGATGCGTACGATGAGAGTTCTCCAAAGCCCACACACACATGGGCGATATGCTGATTGAAGAATCCCTCGCGTGTGAAGTATGCTTCAACCGTGAACAATATGGACGCAGCAAATACACTGTCTGTAGCAAGAACCGTGCAGCAAACGTCCTCTGGTGTGGATATCCTCAGACTCTAATAATTAGAAGCGATGAAGATGGTATTCGCTTATTTGGTGTGCTGCGAAGACAACGGATTGATATAAACCAACTTGTTGGGCTATCGCTCGAGTACTCGTACTTGGATTGTCTTCTGCTAGACGCAAGACAGCCTCCTCATTGCCAGGTGTCCTCGTCGTTCGCTGTCGATTCATTGTAGTTCTCGTTAAACAACCAGTCTCACGTAACCTTCTATTCACGCTTGCGAAGGTCATGTGATGTGAAGCACGCCTGTTCGGTTAACGTTCTTTGGTACAACCGCCGTGCGGTGTGTCCACAGCTTCATCACGATCAGCATGTAGACCAGTTCATCATTTGAATATGCGCTCATCCTACTACCTCGGGAAACAATTAGCTAGGTTCAGCAATATCTCAATTACCTACTATAGGTACTACGGAAGTGCTGGCTTAGCTTCTACCTGTACCTGTACCTCGGGAAACGAATCGCAGATGACGAATTCCAGCAGAATCGCTGTTCACATAACCTTCCGTTCACCGCCATCTACCGCAAGACCGCTGGGAGAAATCTTCCAGAACGTAAGGAATTCTATGTAGCGCCGTTGTCAGGTCTGCTTAACGACTTCTGGTTGTAATTTTGAACTCCTGTTATAGTACAACCTTTCAATAAAATGTTTTCTATCCCACTAATGTGTTGCTATTTCTGTTCTTTTTCTCTGCTTCTTTGCACCATAGCTCGGCATTTGCGACCCTCCATTCATATGTAATTCTGAGTCGTCTGTGTACCCTCTACACACCCTGTAAGTTTGTCGTTCTGGTTGCGAATCACCCTGTATATATTACGCAACGCAAAAGTAAATACGACGTTAAAATTCATTAATCTGAATACTTGACCGTTTTCAAAGTCAAAAATGGCTACAAGAGAATCAAATTTTGCGTGCCATAGACATACATGGCTGTTAAATTTTACTAGAGCTCTTTTCATATCTTTTCACGAGTGCATAAATTTGCATTTTATATCTGTTGTCAAGTTTACTGTGAGTTTCGTTTAATTTCAAATGACAAAGCACACTGGGACTATTTGCCTAAGGGGAGAGAGGCCTTCATGAAGGACTTTCTAAGGGGAACTGGCTCGTATACACGTTACAAGTATGCCTGTGAGATTTAAATTGCACTGCAAATTTTCTTGCTATTCGCTTTAAATTTATTTGCTGCATTGTTTTTTCTCTACTGTATTTAAAAAATACACATCGAAGAGCATGAGCTACTAGCGAATAAATATATAAATAAAATACATATTTTTGGACTTCTAATTTCACTTGAAATAAATAAGCAAGTATAAATTTAATTGCCAGCTAAACAAAGCAGAAGCTAACATGCTTAATGAAATTAATTTAACTGCAAACAAAAATCAAACAACTATTTATTCATTTTCAAGAATCTGTTGTTTACCTTGGAAGGCAACATTAACACTTCTTCGTACTATCGAAAGACAGACAACCCAAATACCTTACTGTCAGATAATTTGCAATCTATAAAAGTGTAAAAGTTGCACATACTCGCTTAAATGCAGTTAACAGCCTCCAACCTTTTTGATTTTACGCAAAACGATGGTAACAGGTTTTATTTCTAATGTAAACGTGTCATAATTCTTGATCTGTTTTAAATAACTTGGCATAATAAAGCTTTTAATTCAAGGGATTAACGTTTAAGTAATGGGAAATACAAGGCGCTTTGCGCTAAATAGAAAGTGCGAAGGTAATTCTTCCCTTTATTTTTGAAGTGGGGATCCTTCAGTTCAGATTTCTTACCCCCTGTCACGACTTTTATGCGTTATGTCAGTAACGTCATTAAAGACGAAGATCGTGGTTTGGATGTATACTCTTGCGACGTGTTACACCAGTCGTGAGAAACATTTTGAAAGTAACATTTGTAACCTATTAGTTTTGCAATTTTTGAATAGCTGCCAGCAAAAAGTCTTAGAGAAAAGTTAGGACCTTTCAGTATTTTAAGAACCTGAGAGTGACCTGACTGTGGTGTTGGTACAAATGCTAGTAATGTGTGGGATGATCTTAAATAGAATTACTTAGTATAACAAAATAGAGTTGAATTCAGATTTAACTGAAAATATCTCACGTCGGTTTTCTAAACCTTCTGAAAAGTAACATTCATGAAAATGTACAGAAAAATGGAAACTTCTCCAAGTCAAATAGTTCAGAATAAAATACCTGAGATTTGTTGAATCTTTGGGCTCATTGATCAAGATGCAGTTCGAATATAATTCGTTTAAGGAGGGGATAGCTAAATAAATTGAATACATATTTTATTTTAATTTTTGTGGAAATTTCGCTGACTGTGGGAAACTGATTGTTTCCAAATGCTGCTTACTGCAAAAAATATGTCTTTAAGAGAGATATAAAATCTCCAAATTTTATGCGTGCTTTATGATATGCTGTTTTCAAAGGACTTTTTCTTCCTGCGGGTTCGGTTTTGAATTTAATGCAAAACCCTTCATTCAAACTTTAAAACTCAGTTGACCGCGCTTTAAGTTGCTCAACAACTGTGTATACATGGTTATTAACCGAGTTAATGTGCAAAGTGTGGGAATGAAGTTTGGGAATTCTTGATTGTTTACTAGATTCTGTGCTTCCTAGAATGTCCCAGTTGCTTTAATTTTAAACGCCTTGTAAATATTTAGCAAAACTCTAGAACAGTTAAAACCCATACATCTGGTAGTCGTCCAGAGTCTGGATACATCTCAAATTTGGGTGAAAAGGTTTGTAGAAAAGTATTAATTTAGTACAAGACAACCAGATTTTACGACCGTTCTCGGGAAGCTCTTAAAAATGTGTGCAATTCCATAATGGTAGTTTACCGACCAACTTAACATGGTTAATTTATTTCTAGTATATTGTAAATATTATTAATTTAAATTTTTAAGTTTTCCTATTTCAAGTTTTATCATACATCAATATTTCCTACTTGTCCTCGAACCCATAGGTTGATGTTTTCTCTGTTTCAATCTCCGATTTCCCTGGTAGGATTAATTGAATATGGTAAAGATTGTAAGGGTTTATCTGCGTAAGCGGAGGACTTTCTAAGGAAAACTAGCCCATGTTCACATTACCCGTGGGAAAATCCAATCATGCAGCCAACCCTTTCATCTGGAATCGAAACCGATTTGAAAACCCAGTGTTCAGTGTTCCATTTAGCCCACAGGTGAAGTTGCCGATTTTCCTGGATAAACACTGCTGCAAAAATGTGAATCTCTTTAAGGTATCACACAAAAGACCATTATTAGCCTTCAAAAACTGTTGATCTTTCTGATTTTATTCTCTCTGATAGTTGTCATCTCTGAATATGAACAAAAGTGAAACTGAACTTTTGTTCATAGATTTATCATTCATGTATCTCCAATATTTTGAATAAGACTTCAATTTATTGACAAATCAAAACTCTTCAAACATTTAAATTGACATCAGTTGCTTGCTTTATAAATTAGGATGCATGCAGCTCAGTTTACAGATCTCCCCATGCATGTATTCAGACGAGTGCTAACGAAGTCAAATTGTTTAGTTTTATCATTTTGATGCTCGAAAAATTTATATTTAGTCTTTAAATTGCGGAGACCGGCTTTTAGCTCATCAAAATTTCATTTAGTTGGATATCGATCTGTCTTCATATGAAATAAGGAAGATTTCTAATCTTAGCTGTCTTTACTGCATTAACGATTCTTTTTTCGTACTTATTCGGAAATTTTGGTGCTGGAAAATACCTGAAATATCCCCCTTAGTTTAAGTTTTAATACTTCCTTCTTTACATCTACACCCCCTTTGGAAAACTAATAAATGCTCATGGTAAATTTTCTAATAAAACCCTGCAGAATGTTCACTCTGAAAGTTTCCCGGCATTTTAAAAGGAGCGCAATACCACTAGTTATTTGAAGCTATTCATACCATGTCTTACCTCATATCTGATGCTGGGTTCTTTCATGACCGTCGATATTTTAGGAGCATATATTTAGGGAGTTCATCCATATTGCTTTTAGCTCGCTTTATCCTCTCACGTATTCAAGAAGGAATTCGGCCTTTATATTTCAAGCTATTATTCGCTACTTCTCTAGATTTGTATTCATATTTTTAAAATAAAATTTAAGCTTCTGTGATTTAATTCAGTCCATTTTGTCAGTTATGCTTTCACGTTCTCAGTTAATAGCTCTATAATCAATCAATAAATCAAATTTATTTTAGTTTCCTTTTGTGTACTGGCACTGAAAAAAACTACATTTAATTAAGTTAAGAATTCATTTGAAATTTTTCATTAAACGTTGACAGTTGGAATGATTACGCTGTCGAATTACTGATACTAGTTCGCTTCGGAATTTATTGCAATGATTTTGATGTATAATTTTCCCCCTTACTTCCAGTTACTATAGTTCGCTTCGGAATTTATTGTAATGGTTTTGATGTGTAATTTGCCCCCTTACTTTCCATTTACTGTAGTTCTCAATTATACATTGATGATCTTAAATTCCACCGTAACTGAAATACTTAAATAACTTTAATTATCGTAGCAGATACATAGCCTTTAATTACTTCAATGTTTCCTAACTGATTGACATTTGTCTCCCATGGAATACATTCCATGCGAGACAAATTCTTAGGTTGATTTTACTCTGAAGTAAGGCGTTAAACATAAAATAAAATGTGATATAAATTTTAACTGTATTAAATAATTAAAATTTGGCTTGATGCGTAGTCGTTTACAGGAAACTCCACTGGAAATTATTTTCAAGTATTGAGACAGAGGAATCGCGGATGAAATAAGACCTGATTTTTAATTCGAAAACAAAGTTTCGAGTTTAAACGCTAAAAATATGTTCAGCATTTGACTCCTCTAATTGCAGAGATCAACAAATTCAGTTATTGAGCTCATAATATGGAAACAAGCATTTGTTGTTTAATCTACTTCTAAATGGAAAACTTCTTCATAGCAAATATCCCATTTTCAACAACTTAATGCAGTCAAGAAAGGAAAATAAAATAGGTTCGGAAGCCTATTTTATTTTAAATACGTCTTAAATCTCAATTTCTAATTTCAGTCTTATGTTTACTACTATACCTGTTACTCAGTTTTCATGCATCAAATTCAAGTTTCACCTCTTGGAGCTTTGGAAAATGTAGTTGTCATCTCATTTAGTTTGATATCGTGAAATTTGTTGAAAGATTTTAGTGCAATTTATTTTATGTATTCGTTAATAACGAAATAGGAGTTATGACTTGAGATATATATTGAGACGTATATTATAGGTATAAGACTACTTACTTTAAAGAATCCATTTGCTTAATCGCGTAATTTATTTTTTGATGTTTAAATACAGTATTTCTGCAAATAATAAACGTTAGCTTTCTTTCAAGGCTTATTCAAGGCACTTGGAGAACTGGACAGAATTTCTACAAAAATAATCGTAGCTAGTTATGTAAATTTTTGATATAAGAATCAAGAAACATCTAAGGTTGCAATTTTTGTAGGTTTATTTTTATGGTATTAAATATTCTATTACTCAAATGAATGCTCGTTTTGATCTGCCATCGGCTAGAGAGCCGGCTTAAAATTTATTAAAGTATTTGCTACCTTTTCCTTGGCTCCAGTTTTGATCCAATACTTTTCACTTGTCTGTCTCAGTATCATCTGAAAAGGAATTGATAACGCTGGCAAGCAATTGGATCTCGCAACACTGTCGTTGTGATCCATAAATATCTAGTGCGTAAAGAAGTTATAAACTGCGAGAAGCCCTTCATAAATGAATACTATCGTATTTTCAGCTATAGCTTGGGATCGGCGTAGTTCGCCTCTAGGATTTAATGAGCTATAATGCGTTGTTTTATGGTTGTATAAGCTCTTTGAAGCTTGTGCGATTTTGCTTCGAGATAGCATCTACTGCCCGCATTGAGGGAGTGTATACCCATATCAGCGCAGTGTTTTAAGAGGAGGGTAGGAAGAAATAAAGTATCTTGCGAGGAGATGGGCAATGGCGAGAATGGAGGTTATCGATTGCTTCTTGTGTTATAAGACTTTCGTAGTTTAGTGTTCTCTTTGCTGGGTACACTTTCAATCGTTCTGAAAGAAAGTATCTTTTGTGATTACTTCGCTGAGTGTTGCTATCGGAATGCGCTAGCGATTAAGAAACTTGTTCCGTGATATGAATAATACGTATTTTTATGAACTATTCGGAACATTGACTAGGCCTTCGGATTACATCCTAGTTCATGAAAATATTCCATTTAAGTCGATAGCTGTAAAAAACGAATAATATGTAACTTATGACGGTGCTAAGTGAGGGAAGATTCATCAGGCATAAAAACATCTGTAATGCTGTCTCTAGATCTACTGTTCCCTAATGTACTAACTCTAAATCTTTCACACCGTCTCATCTACTTAAGACATTCCTCTCATTTAAGTATTTTATGCTTAGTTCAGTGAAGCGTATCGAAATTTCATTACGCGAAAATCTTCAGCATGTCAGTTTCGTGAAGTTTCATATTCTTTTCCTTTTTTCCCTTTGCGATATATTTTTAGTTATGGCGCAAATTAATTATCTATCCTACATTAACTATCTATCCGATATATAAATCTTATCCTTGAATTATATAAACTATATTTTCGTTGAGAACGGGTCAAAATCTCATCCCCCCCAGCTGTTTAATATAGCTGTTGCATGATGTTATATAAAGCGAAATTAGCTTTTACTTTACAACGTCGTATTATTTAAACGCAGGATTAAATAAACAAAAAGATATAAAATTAAATTTTACCGAACATAGTCATTTAGAAACTTCTTGGGCAGGAAACGAAAGAAAATCTGAGCAATCTGCGAGCGAAAATCGTTAGGATTCAAATTCCGATTGGCAGCCTTACTTGTTTTCCAATTACACACTTAGCCACGCCGCAATTAGGGAGACAACAACTTTTTCATATTTCCTTGTATTAGTTTGCACATAGGATAGATAGATGAAATTAAATTTTGATGTGAAGTGAAGGAAAATGATAGCATAATAGCTGATGAATATGCCGGAAGTGTAATGCCAAAATTTCTTAACCTAACAATTGCATTAAATCCTGTCGCAAGTGATTAACTAAGTCCTGTCGCTGCATTTTTAATGAAACGCAACTGTGTTATAAACCTATGTTTTGAAGCAAAGAATGAGGTGGTATTAGTTATCTGCTTCATTGGAACTTTAAACCCGAATAATGTTTAAGAACCATTTCTCAACATCAGATCAATTAACTATTACCAACTGTCTAAAAATTCTGCAGTTAGGTGCTTTGCTCTAAAATAAAACTAACCGTCCCTCGCTATGTATTGTAGTATCCTTTTACAAATTTATGAGTTATTGTCCTGGCAGATATGCATTTCTTGTAGTAGACCGACAGATGCGAAAGAAAAGTTTCTTGCATTATATTAGCAGGCTATCCGATGTTGCTATTTATTTTGTACTCATTTTATGTTGCGAAATTCCCTGCATTTTAACTTTACTCTATTTTAATTGTAGGTTGGAATGGAATACGCGTCACCGTCCTCTAAGTTTCAGTCACCAGGAAGTGACGTCAGAATGCTCGAAAAACCATCGCCAACTCCGCCATAGCTACAGTCAAAGGGAAGTGTCCCGTCATTCTCGTCAAGCTAGTGTCGAATCTCTTACAAGTTCCTCGGTGGATCTGAAAAAGCAACTCGCTACCAGTGCGGAATCTGTGAGTGCGTGGAATAATAACAATCCTACGGTCACGAAATCCACACCACATCTTGCGCAGGGGCGCACTCAGCGGCACTCCACGTCTTCTGGCAGTTTACTGCAGTCCGACCTGGATGAATCTGCGGTGAGTTATGTCATAAATAAGCTTACTACAAATGATTCGTCGGGTTTTTCAGATGCCGTATTTCGTAAACAGAACTGCAAATAATGATAATAAAAACAATGTGGGCTATATTAAATGAAGTAAAGTAAAAAAAAATCTTTCAAATTTAGAAATGTTTGATGTGTGCTTCTCTTGCTGCAACAGTCCATACATTCAAACGATACTCCAGTTCTGCTCCCGCATGTCTTAACATTTCCCGGCTGATGCTCACCAAACCACATATATTAGGTTCGGGCGCTTCTCTAATGCTGCTAGCAGTGGGAGCATACAACTATAGTTTTTAACGCAGTACGAAATGGGGGGAAGGGATACTGGTCTTAAATTAGGGAGACCTTACTGGCCATTTGAACAAAAGCAACTGATCTTCAATTTACGTCATGTATCACAAGAAAAACTGCTCGCGCGACTTAAAAATTTTCAGGTATCTTCTTTTATTATAGAAGTATCAGAAACGTCTGCAGTCCATAACTTTGAAATTACAGGACTTCAAAATCCGAAAAAGATGAATCATTTGTAATAACCCTGCATATTAAATTACGCTAAGTTATGACTTATAGAGCAAATCATGACATTGATTGACTAGATTTTTTTTCTTTTGTAATTCAGCATGTTTAAAATTATATTAGATTTTTTTTCTTAGCTATGCCTGTTTATTTTTTTATAGGCTGGCAGCATGGTAACGAGGAGGTTTAAGAAAGGATCGGTTTATGATGCTCTTGCATCAACAAGTGGGCTTGATTTCTCCCCTGTAGTGCAGCTTAAAACATATAATACTCGGAGAGATGAAGCCAGTCCTTTAATGCAAGTTTCAAAACCGTCCGATAAGCTAAGAGAAAAGACGTCTAAACTACAGCGTAATAGCAGCCCTTCTAGCGACAGCAGTGCCTTGTTCTTTAAAGATAAAACTTTGCATGAATCTCATGATACACCTCTTAGCTCCTTAAATGTAAAACCGTCCCAAAGTCCTAAAGAAAATAAAAGAGATCTTCCGCCACCACCACCTCCTCCTACTACTACTTCCAAATTAGATGGAACTGATGCTGCGAAGTGTATTGCTGCGCATGAAAAGTATCCTTCTTGGCCTGTTACTGCTCCAACAACATCTTCTGTTACATATCGGTCACATTCGTGGACTGGACAAACTGATTATCCCAAAGAAAAAATAGCATATTCAAGACCGAAGAAAGCTCATCAATATAAAATCTCCACAAACCAATTGCAGCCTGTTTTGGAAAGAGCTTCGGACTATAACTCGAGTAAAAATAACTCTGATTCTTTGCAACAATCAGAAATGAGGAATAATACTGATAGTTATCATTTGCCATATCCTACATGTAGTAGTTCTGCAGGAGACTGCAATGGTAAACAGTTTGATTTTGAAGCGTTTCACACTCCTTGTATTCCCCATTGTTACGAGGATAAGGATTATAGAATACACTCTCCTCCAGAACGTGATATTTCGCCTGCTGCTTCTTCCTCAACTAAATCACCAAATGAAATACCCGTAGCCGACTCGAATGGTTTCCTTAGTAGATATGAAGATGTTTTGCGTCACCAGGCTCAATATTCAGTTCCTCTTTCTTCAGCTTGGAGTAAACAGGGGCGAACTCCCGAAAATAAGCATTCTTCAGGAGCTCCTGATACCCCCTTTTTAGATCGGCTTAGACTCGAAAATTCATGGCAGATGCCTCCCCCTCCAGCCCCTATACATCCTGCAGCTGTGCCTCAAATACAACAGCAAGCACCTCCGGGAAATGATTTTGAACTTTCCAGTGAAAATGGAACTTGGATGGGCAGCATGGAAAGCAGTAGTCATGGTCGAGGAATCCCCAAATGGCAAGGATCATATAGTGATTTAAGTACTCTCAGTACTCAGTTATCTAACCGTAGCTCTCTTTTCGACAGTGGTCATTCTACTATGCCTGAGAGTGGTCGTTTATCTCCACAATCTTCATGTGATAGCACTGCACCAAGTTTATTGTTAGAAGGTCCAACGCGTGCTCAGGTCGTTGCCAGGCACGGTTGCCATAGAGAAATTGTTGCCCACAGTGCTCGAGTTAAGCAGCCTGAGCGGCATGGATCAGAGAGTGTTTTATATTATGCTACGGGGTCTCCTACGAGGCCAACCAGTGATGCCAAAGTGCCTTCTAAAAACATGGATATCGCTGCTTGTGGAAGTCAGATGTCTGCAGAAGAAGCGATGTATCGTAGCCATGCTTCTTTAACACTTTCTCCATCCTTATCAAAATCAAACGTGCATGAAGTGGCTGAATCTTCAAGTAAATCGAGCAAGTGTCCCTCCCGACAGGATTCAAGAAAAAGTTCGAACTCATTTTCGTCAGAGGATTCTTACCCGCGATCTCGATGTCCTGAAGGAGATGATACATCGGGCTCATCATCGGATGTCAGCAACATTACATGCATAACTAATTACAAAAGTTCAGCCAAATCGAAGAGCTTAGGTAAAACTTCTCCTATACGTGAGATTTTGAAATCAAAAGATATAGATTCGCCTTTCTCTAAATACAAATATGGATATGAACCTCCGAAGTCTAAAAGTATGGATGAAACTACGCGGAAATTCATCTTCCCTGAAGCTGATAAAAGGCAACGGGTGTCTGATCCAGAATTAAAAGCCATCCAAAAACAAGCTGTAATGTCGTTCTACCAAAGAATGTCTCTCGCTGAATCTATAAAATCTGACCAGAAATCACCTGTAAATACCGCAGGATCCGATATTGAACCTCCTCCGCCATATGAGTCTTCATCATCAGCTAGGCCGAAAACGTCTGTCCCTAAATTGTCGCTTCCTAAAAACCTCAACAAACAGCCACAACCGAAGAATTCAAACCAAATGTCACCTCAGGCTCTTGAAATGCTTCCTAAATCATCTGATTCTGGGCTTTTAAATAGCCATAGCAAATCTGTTCCTAATTTGGTGATGCTTAAAGGTCAAAGTTTGGATTTGCCACCTAGTCACCCGATTTTTAAACAGACATATAATGGACCATCATGGGTTTGTGAAAATGGTAATCAAAACCTACATAAAAAGAGAGGATCACCTCTAGCGAAGGATGAAATAATATCTTGGGATCAGCTTCCAAACGTTTTGGAAAAGAAAAGAGAAGCATTCGAGAAAGTAAGTGTATATTTTGCAAACTTTTTTCAAAACGTTGGAAAGTTTTATCGCATCTAAATATTCGATAAATTTAAAAATATTTTGTCTGCAAATGGTTCCTCAGGTATTCGAAAATACTGTAAAATATCAAACTTTATATTTCTAAATTGGGCCAATGTTTTGCGTTGTAATTTTATGAGGTTAAATGTTACAAAGACACTACTATTAATTGAGCGTTTAGACGAATTAGAAAAAAAAAGCTGTCTTTACTTTACAATTACAGAAAAACAAAATGTAGTTATTCTAAGAGATCGTAGCTATGGTATCGTTTAGTTGAAGCGAAAAAATGCTTATTATTTTCGTAATTGTTCAAATTAGGCTAGATTTGCCTTTTTTGCTGGGTTTAAAATGTTTTGCTGCATCTTCATTTCATCAGACATTCAGACAATTAGCTTCCATTTAAAGAAGACGTCATTTACATAATCGAGATGGGATTGTAATATTTTATGGGAGCAGAAAAAAATCATAAAAATTTCCGCATTTGGCATTTTTAATTTCTTAGTATTAGATTTTTTTTCTTGTCCTTTTTTCTCTGTATGTTTAAACTTCCAAGATATGATTTTGAAAACAATTTATATCTCTCTTGTTATTAGATCTACGAATGAATGGGGCACAAAAATCATTCGTTTTCCGAGAATGCGTGGGATGAATCTAAGAAACGAAATCAAAATAGTTGATCCACGCTAATGATACTTTTTCTGAATGTGCATCTGTACCATTTGCTCAAAATATAGCATTCGTAGTATCCTTACTGTATGATGAAATAACTACTGTCTTTCATATCCTAATTCTTAAATTGCTTGGATTTTTAAAGTTAAATCTAATAAACTATCTAATAACATTTGTTTAACCATCTCTTGTTTTTGCAAATTTTCGTCTTCCCTCTAAGTTGGCGAAACTTAAATAACACAGACAAGAAATAATAAAAGGTTTATTGAATATGCTATGTCTTGTAGTACAAGTAAAAATGAACATTTAATAGCCATCGCTATTTGTGGGGTATCAAAAATTCAAAAGCATTCAAAAGCAAATCACTGCAAAGCACCTACTAATATCCGAGTGGCTAAGACCTCTAGGTAATGGTAGTTTGACTAGGTAGTTTGTTTTTTTTCATGTGTATTGTGAATACGAGCTAGTTCCCCTTAGAAGGTTCCCTAAAAAGGCATCCTTTCCCTTAGCCTTCATCTACTGTATGAAATTCATCCTTTCCCTTAGCCTTCATCTACTGTATGAAATTCATATTCAAATAAAGTAAAATACCACAAAATCAAATGTCACCTATTAGCTGGGCTCCGGAACTGGTATTCTAACCATAGTTAATCTAACCTCGGGGTAGGCGCTAAGAAATACAAAAAAGTCGCTCACTAAATTCATAGGTCGCCTTAGTGAGTCTCAGCTTAACAGCTGTAGTAGCTGTTTGTTACAGCACTCATCTTAATTACAAATTCACGTTTTATTTATACTCAACCTAATCTGAATTTTTTTAATGGCTGATGGAAAAAACTAAAAGGGATTAACATAAAAATAACGTGTTAGCTAAAATAAATTCTTAGAAATTTCTTAATCTATTAATAACAAACTGAATAGGATTACTGGGCACTGTTACTCGAAACGTAGCTTCTCCTCTGAGTGGAAAAGTACTGGGAAAAACAATCTAATGGGTTACTAACAAGTTCCTAGGAAGGCATACCTCATGAGGCTGATAACGCCTTCTCATTCTTCTTGCTGCAGTAACTTTTCTACATTCGCTAACATATTCGCTTCGCAGTTAGATGCAAAAATTTTCTTCTCACAAACTCTAAGGGTAAAATACTAATTTGTGTTCAGTTTCTTTGCTTGCTTTTGTCCTGTTTAATTTTGCGCGTTGAATTTTGCTATAATTATTCATATTATCCTTTTTGTGCGCCTGTAATAGGGTAAAAATCCCTTGAGAAAATAAGCACACTTTTAGTACCTACTTTGTGAAATTATCTGAAATTTGAATTTTTTGCTTCTGAATTGATGTTTTAATGCTTTAATAAATTCGACGCTATGAAGTTTTGTATTTGCAAAGTAAAATTCATTATTTGTCAAATGACTAATATGCGCTTTGGATATGCATTTCATTGCTCATGCTTTCATAGCTGTGCTTGCTTATGTGAGTTCGTAGACTACAGACAATAAAGAATGAAAACCTAACAATGCCATTTTCAAAATTGGATTCGAATTGCACTAAAGAGTTTCAAAATACCGAGATTTGTATGAGAAAAGTTTAATAAATATGCCCACTGATACCATGCTTAGACAATAGTTACGGAAGAATTTACAGTACAACTTATTTTTGTTCTCATCGCCAGTTGTGAATAAAACAAGCTATTCTTACTGAGCTGTTTTTTGCATATTAAATATTCTTTTCGAATTACTAATATCCTGATGTATCAAAGATAATGATAAAGCAACTATTGTATTTGATACCTGTGGATTTATTTTTCCAGCTTCAAAAAATATTAGTTACTTCTTTTGAACGAAATACAATTCTTTGAATAAATCAGACATATCGTGTATCTGTTGACATCGCGCAAATATTATGTATTAGTTTCACCTATGATGTTACATCTGACTGGCTGGTTTTTACATTGAATTTCTTGTTTCGAAACCTTCAGAATTTTCGTGCCAGGATCACTGTATTTATGTTACATCTATAAGCTTGGAGCTTTGGAATGTAGTTTTAAATAAATTATTCTAGGGTGTTTTATGCTACCATAAGGAAATATTTTGTTAGCTTCTTCTTTAATTATCTTCTAATGATATAATGATATAGGTGCTGAGAAATGTTCGGGCAGATACAAGATTAATCTCCATGCTTGCGCTTATGACATAAATTTTCTGGTATGAATTAAACTCATAAAAGGATTGTCCACAAATCTCTTTTTGTTGGCAAAATGTCTCCTAGTAGTGCATCTGAAATATGAGTAGTAAGCAATATTTGTAGCGAAAATTTGTCAGAGTGAAAAATATTTCGTTTTTTCAGGGTTAAGAATGGCTCTATCAACTCCTTTTTAGTTTTAGTTTTCTCTTAGCGCTTCAGTTGTTAGTCTTTTATTTTCCGAAGCGACGAGTTACGTCAACGAAGACGTATCTTTTCACAAAATTTCTCACTGTACCCATCTGTTGAAAAGCTTCTTTAAATAGCTTTCAACTACACCTCATCCTCTGCTTATCCTTTCATTCATCTCTCGTCAGGTTGCATTGAATGGTTGTTCGGGAAGGTTACCAGTTATTATAGATGACAATTTCACCTGCGCCCCCATTCAGAAATTCGCGCGGTGCTTATTGTGCTGTTCTCGGAACGCTAGTGCTAATCGAAAGTATTCATTTCTCTCGCAGAGCCAGAAATCCTTCCATTAGCCCGTTGGCTCTGTTCAGCTGATTTGCGCTGTGGCAGTGTTGCCATTCATGGTGTAGTGTTTTGGATGCCATTTATTACTTTGAAGTATTGGCCAAATTAGCTAAATGCTTTCCTAACGTCTGCAGGGTGTTATTCATCAAAGGGATTTACAAGCGCAGCTTTAATAACGGTTTCCCATTTAGCCATGTTTCCTTTGTTTTATTATCTGTGTTTCTATTCGCCCATCGATTTGTTATGATGTAGAGTTCGGACTGCCGGCATCTTTAGAAGATATGCCTCGAAATAATGTTAAATAACATGCATACATTCTACACTAATGCGTTAATGTGTTTGCGTTAACGCATCAGTGTAGTTTATATTAGAAATATAATGATATTTGAGTGTTATGTACCGTAATTTACTGATATCTGTCGTTGCACGAACCATCTTCTATCTAGGGGTTGTTATCCATCCTTCTGAGTGTTTGCCGTCGGTTGGTGCCCGATTTTATTCCTTCAGAGTGGGAGACTGGCTGTATGGACTTTTTTATGATTTTCTCCAGTTTAACCTGAATACGAGGCAATTACCCTGACTAAAAGCCATCAAGGTGTAGATATCCCTGTTGATTCCTCGAGGTGGAAGTTCTATGAATGCTTTAATACTAAAAAAATGTCTTGCTTCTGGGAGAAAGTAGGAATTCATTACATAAAAAATATAACCTTGTAACGCTCATAGAATATTATTTTCGTTAAATAAGCTTTCTTTATTTCCAAGTCTTGAAAATAAATATCTTGAGTTTTTTTAACCCTTACACTTCCAACTTATTTTTATACAAGACTATAATTTTTTTAATGTAGTGCAGTGTGTTCCAGTCGTATATAGGCAGATTTAATGAAATCTGACTACTGACTGAAAAATACTACTGAAATCTGACTTTACTGAAATCTGACTACTACTGAAATCTGACTTTGATTAACGGTAGTTTCTTAAAGGTCGTGGTACAAAGATGTGCCAGGTTTTAATGAGGTATATATGTGTATGTATTCTGTAAATATCATTATGAGTGGACGATATCGCTAAATTTGAATGATGCATTACGAAGGAGAGACTAGCAGATGGGCGTGGCTGTAGATACATCATAAGTTGACATTCGCAGACAAACGTGGCTGAAGACGACATAATTTACTGTCGAACACTTTATAAGGTGTTTCTCTCGCCTTCTTAGCATGCCATCGTAGTGTAGTGCTCAGCACGCTCGGCGCGTATATTCGAGAGGTCTATGGTTCGAATTCTGGCGAGTGCATTGTTCATTTCTTCAGCTTCCTGTTATCGAAATAATCCAATGTCTCTACAGTGGTGCCCGAACTAAAAAATGTGATGGATGATGATTTTCCACCACTAGGATTTGGCGATTGGGTCCCCTAATCCCCAGTTGCCCTTTAAAAGGGGGAGTATATAAGGTATTCTCTCACCTTCTTAGCATGCATTTGTAGTGTAGTGATCAGCACGCTAGGGGCGTATATTTGAGAGGTTCGTGGTTCAAATCCGGGCGAGGGCATTACTCATTTTTTATCTCTCCTGCTTCGAAATAATCCTAATGGCTCTTTAACTTAATTCTTGCGATACGCATTTTCATTCACACATCATTATGGGTACAGTAGGCACCCTACAATTTTGGAAGGTTACATCTTCAGACAATTGATCACAGACAGCAGAGACAAGTGACACGTATTAGCAGTAGCAAAGCGAAGTGGGAAAGGAGAGAAAGTAAGTGTGCATTCGGAAAAGTAGTTAAAAGGATTTTAATCCAATTGGATAAGAGCTATCCGCATTGCAGGATTACACAAGTGAGCGTGAAATTAATTAACTTTGAAAAGACTTAGCTTAGCCCAGGAGGTTATTATAAACTATTTCTACTTTTGGATCAGAAAAGAGAACACAAATAAAAATGAATTACGGAGCTATTGTTAATTCAAGTTATAATTTTTATTTACATGTTTTATATCTTACATATGCATATATCCTAGTGATAATGGTAAAATTATCTGGGATTAATAAATAACCTAATAGCATCAAGCCTGGGATCTGCAACAAAATATTAAACTTCTAAGACTAGTTACAGATCATGAAAAAATTTTTACTTTTATTTCGAAATCAGAAATGAAGATTATATTGTTATTTGTGAAGATCAGAATTATAACCTTTTATTGCACTGAATTTTTTATATTGGTGAAGAGCTATGAGCTGCATTTCCAGTTCTGTGATTTAATAAGCATAAATTTTTCCCTTGTCAATCAAAAGAATCTTATGCTGTTCTCACTGGCATAGATATTTTTTCAGTCTCTCGTTGTAGCTCCTGACCGGCCTAATGCTTAAGACTTACTCAAAAAACACCGGTATTTTAAACTTGCGTTCTGTTTCTAGCGAATTGATCGGGCCGGCTGCACAAAATTGTGGTAGCTGTCCTTTCAGATGTAACTTAAATATGAAATATTTTTCCTTAGAAAGTCTTTCACGAAAGTATCCCTCAACCTTACGTAGCCTTTCATGCTTCCTTCCTCACTTAGAAAAGTGTGATAACACAGCTTCAGCTTTTACCATAAAAAACACCACTTCTTCGGTTATAACGTTTGCATCCAAATCTCGTGTGGCACAATATGAAACATTATGTCAGAAGTGCAGTTTTTTAAGCATGGTATGTTAAATGCTTTGTTGTAAGATATCCTTGTGGGGTAATGCGTGTAATACATATATATCCTGTTCATTCTCCTGTCTTACTGGTAGCCAAAATTTCAAATTCGGGGTAAATATTAGATTTCTTCTTTCATCTGATATGCGCATATGATGAATCAGCTCTATCTAATGCAATTATATTCCCATTTTATTATAGTCCCCTAGAGTGAAATGTTTTTAAAATAAGAGCTTTTCTCCTCGCATTGGCCTCAGTAATTGTTTTGACTTTAAAGCTCCTTTTGGATCTCAGAATAGATCTCAAGATCGGGAACTCTGATCCTTGGCGGAGAAATCCGACATTTTGACTAAGTCATGAAAGATGCATTTAAGTTTTCGAAGCAAGGATTATCTCTTCATGGGGTTCCAATAGCTGTTACAATTGACGACACAAGTCTTGAGTTTTAATCGAGTTTAACAGTTAGTGTGACATAAGAGTTGAAAGGCTCTTTGAAGTGTTGTTGTCTGCGGATACGCTAGAATGTGAATTCTTAGACAAACAATGGGTTGCTATTATCTCTTCCGAAAAGATAAGATGTTTGGAAATGAGATGCTGACAGTATTAGTTTTCTGTTTGGATGCCAAGCTCTTATGACCGATATCATGCGAAACGTATTTGAAAACCATAATTTAAAGGCATAGTATCGCTTCTATTAGCATTGTTGGAAAATATGAAATGCGATGTTTGGGAAATATTCTTATAATGGATTCTGACAGATTATACATGTAAGACAAGTATAATTACCATAGAAGTTTCGAATACTTTATACAGTAGAGGATTTTTGCGTTTAATATGCAGCTTTTGGTGATTCATTTTTTTCTTTCTAGAGGATACTGATATTTTTTTAGAATTTCTAAACTCATGTCCTTCATTTTATTTTTATTTATTTTTAACCCTTTATGTTATATACTTTTATAAAATTTTTTAAAAAGCATTGCATTTTTTATCGTTTTGTTTTATGATTAAAAAATTTCTTGATCGGTTGGTATTATTAGCGGCATAATTTTTATAAAATTAAATTTTTTAGAGATGTATTTCCCTTATAAGAATTCCTTTACAAGTAGTAATTTTATTCACGTAAAATTGCATGCTAGCTTATCAACAACTACGTTTTAAAAAAGTAGTTTTCTTTCTTTCTTTTTTTTTAAACACACAAATGGTAAATCTTGAAACAGGAAATGCGTGGTCTAACATTACAATCTTGTAAAAGAAACGCGCATCAGGAAAAGTACACTCAACGCAATCACATTCAAGTTTTTCATTGCTAAAATTATCTTATTCAATAAAGCTACTTTTTATTTTACAGAAATATACGATAGAGAGGAAGGGTAAAAAGCTGCACAAAGCACGTATTTTATTTTGCATAAAATGTAAAAATAAAGTTAATCGTTGGGTTAAAATCAGATTTACAGGATATTTGCCTACGTCGAAAGTAATTAGTAAAATACTTTTTGGTGATTAATTTTATCAGAGTCCAGAAGACATGTGAACACACGAAAATCAGTTTGCAATGTTGTAAACTTGAGTAACGTGGGTACGAGCTAGTTCCCGTTATGAAGTCTTGTACGAAGGCATCCCTCTCCTTAGTCAAATAGCCGTCGCGTACTTTCCTTAAATCAAATAAACAAACCATATTTGAGCTTATATATATGCGATGGTTGTTAGGATATAGATGTAACAATTATTATTAGAGGAAAAGCTTTAATCGGGAGTATATTTTGATTCAGAGTCAAAATTTTTGTAGTCATATAATGCATTCACAACATGCAGATCGTATGATGTGTAACTATTCAAACTGTTTCATCTTTTTCGTTTATTATTTATATTGGATTTGTTTAAGATGAAAAATTGGAGTCATTTTTATGAGAATAACACGGAAGAAAAGTATTTTTAAGGTATCAACTGAGTGTATTTTACCTCGATATAACATACTCAAAATGAATAAAATATCCATTCACATAAATAATCCATTCAAGAAGGAAAAAAGATAACAGTGTGCCAACTGTTCTCAGGCTTAGAAATTATTGCTAACTTCTGTCAGTCCTTTATTGCTTTCCTAATTTGCATCTTCCTTACCGTAATCGGGAGAAACCCTTCGTTTAAGTTACAGCAGCCACAAATGATTGGAATTTTGGGGTTTTCTGTCTCGTCTCAGCTTCTGCAGCACTTGGAAGTTATTATTTCTCGTTTTGGTTTCCTGTTACCACATCAATCAGTGGCGCGCTTGGCATTTATATCAAGTGCTCCTAATGATAGCTGATTTGCGGCTGCTAGGGCTCTGGAAAAAGTTTATTCCAACTCATTTAATCTATTGTGACCGTGTTTATTTTTTCATTTTATTGCTTTTCGGGAACGGGTTATTTATGAGAGACTCATTAACGGCCAGATAGAATGAGAGAATCGTCACGCTGGCGGGCTGATGTGAAAGCCAAGAAGACCAAATTAATTTCTAACTGTGCTTTCTCGTTTCCTCCTCGTTTTGACTTTTACTGCCCCCTTTTGTTAAGGTTCGTGGGTTGCAACTAATCTGTATTTCGCACCACATGTGATCTGAATATATTTTTCTGAAAGTATATTCCTTAGGGATACTGTTAAGGGGGAGCAGGAGGTTGAAAAGGGAAGAGAAGAACTGAAGTTAATTCAGAGTTGTTTTAAACAAAGCATGGAGATGCAAAAAAGGGGTAGAATTCTAATTCGGTGCCGAAATGAAGTGGTGCAGGGAAAGTTAAAATACAAATCATACTGCAAAAAAGAGTGAAATCAGACTATTCTCTTCAAATGCTTGTTTATCGGAAGCTGCCGACGCTCTGCTTTATATTGACTTTCTTTAAATTACAGTTTGTTTGGGTGAATGTTAACCGGCGTAATATACTTTAAGAAAATCAGTGAGTATGCGTGATTAGGTTTTTCAGCGTTACATGTGTGTAGTTTTGGAATCTCGTGATGTGTGTTACAAAGAATGTTGATTAGAAGTTGGATGAAGTTTTGCTTTTAAAACAAACGTTAGTTTTATAGTTAACGATTTTATTAGGTTTTTTTAGAAGATTCTATAGTTGGTAGTATGCATTTATTATTTTGTTTTCAAGTGTTCTGTTACATATTGATCGTGGTCTGACGACTATTTAGTTTTTCTGAGTTTGTAACTGTTCAAAAACTTGAATAATTTTTTTTTTCTTTTTAATACTCTTTTCTGGTTATAAACTTAGCAATGATTTTCTGCTTGTTCAGAGAAAACTTTGGAGAAATACTAGTTGATGATTGAAAACACGATATTTGTATGGTTTTGCAATACATACTGGCAGTCGGAAAGTCTTTGTACATTATTCAATGTGTAACAAAATCTCAACGACTGAATGAGTGTTATGGCTCTTGTTCTGTGAGACAGATTTCATGAGTGTGTCGTTCGACATGCAGACCTAAGAATTTCGAATTATTTCGAATGGCAGTTATTCTGTACTGCCTGACACAAATATTGTTTTTATTAGTAATTTTAACCAACCTTGTTAAAAAAATTCTTTATGAGGGTATCCCTATCAGGCAAAAAACATCCTGTTTACTAATAAGTATATGTGTATTCTCAAATAATCTATATTCTGTGTTAAATTTTTTTTAAATGATGATAATAATTGTAAAGCGAATTTTCCTCCCTTGGGAAAAGAAGATTCAAAGTTTTAAAGGACATTCTTAGTCTTTTTTATTTGTTTATATTTTGATATGACAAAGCACGCGACAGCTATCTAGCAAAGGAAGGAAGGCTTTCATCGAGATCTTTATAAAGGAAACTCACTGATATTTATGCTACGCATAGACAAAAACTCGGAAACACCGATGCAGCTAGACCAGAGGTAGTCAACCTTTTTATATCTGCCGCCCACTTGGTAGGAAGTAAAATTTCAGTATCCCTCACTTATTCACAGTAACTTAATATAGCGCAACTGAAAAGTCTTCAAGTGGAGGTTTAGTAAAAAATATATAGTTAAATTTATGCATTTATTTATACTATAATTTACAATATTAAACTTTGAATGGACAGAAAATTCATTAAAGAAGCCATATAAATAAACGAAAACAACAGGACACTGTTCGAAGGAGAATGATCAAGTAGAGAACTAAACTTTAAGGAGTGTGTATATAGCAACAGATCCATGCATGTTTCGATCTTCCTTGATCATTATCGGACAAAAATCTCCACCGCCCACCATGAAAGCTTAAATCGCCCACTAGTGGGCAGTAGGGATCAGATTGCCTATCCCTGAGCTAGACCATTCGCCGAAATTCGAAAACAAGTTCAACTGCCAATGTTTAACGGTTTTAACTACTCTGCCTTTGTTGGGTCTTACTTCCTTGTCTTTTCTAGATTTTCCTTGATTTGTCGGAAAATCAAATAACTCTCAATTTGAATAAACCAATTCGATTCTCTTAGTTTAAAATGTAATCAGTATAACACTTAAAAATGCGCATGTGCATGCATGAGATTAGAAGTTATAATGAAAGAAACATATTTAGGGGATAGTTACCACGTTTTTTAAGTGATAGGACACAATTCTGTTGCCGGAATAAAAAAATTCTACTGTAGCCGAAAACTTAACGCATCCAGTATGTTTTCCCATTTCATTTTCATAATATTTTTTTACAAAATGAAATAACACTAAACATAAGAATGCTTCTATATTGATGCGTAATAAGTATAGAAATACACGAAATATATCCCCAAATAGTAATTTTTTTATTTACATTTTGCCTGTTTAAGTTCAGAGATACGTTTACTAAATTATAAACGGAAAGAAAACTTTATTGAACAACTGTCTTTGCTTTTATTCCTTCTCCATTTTAAAGACTTGAAAAAGCATATCTCAAGTAGTAATGCTAGAGATGCTCTTCCTTTTCTTCAAATAGGTATTCAAGTTGCAGTCACTAATCTTCTAGATTAAGGTATCGATGCTGAGAACAAAACTTCAGGTTTATTTGCCGTATCAACTGGGTACATTCTGAGGTCTGTTACAACTTCCTATCGAATTTTCCCATGTACCGATTTGTGAATCTATTGATCTTTCTATGCAAATTGAGAGACAATGTCTTTCAAGATATCCAGTTCATGCCTGCTCCTTCGCGTCTGTTCTAGACGCATTTCCTCCAGCGAAATCAATTCCCCTGGCATCGTTCATCAGCTTCCACTGCTAATGCCTGTTTGGGAATATTGTTCTTTTCCATGGCTGCAGAAAAGATAATTTAGAAGGAATTTCGACCTAGTTCTTGAATTTTAGGATTGACTTTCGACAACGTTCTTATATACCATAAGGTATATAAGAGCGCTCTTGAAATTGCGCCAGTACCGCAATTTTTTCCAATATAATTTTCATATTGTTATACTCAGCTTCAAATTAACTGAAAGATGCACTTTTTTTTTGGTCCGGTTATGATTATTTTTCGTAGTTGTGTCTGTTTAAACTTTTGGCGGTTGCGAGATTAAGCAATTCTTTCTTCCCAAATACCCGCGATCAGTCGTAAATTTGTAATGCGAGATGTGTTCTTCTGTATCCTCTGCGGTGCGTAAGCGGAATGCGAGCTTGAGCTCGTTGATAACCATTAAAAGGTTAAATATGAAGCTATTTAACCTGCATTTCACTACATCTTGTGCGAGCTTTCTCAGTCGTAAGAACTTAAACAGTTGCATTCACAAAATATTATGGTAAATAAAGCATTGATTTCAGATACCCTTGGCGAATGAGTAATGGTAAATAAAGCACTGCGAGTACTTTTACAAATTAATAACAATAAATAAAGCATTTATTACATATACTCTCGCAAATGAGTATTGGTAAATAAAATATTTATTTCTTACTAATAGCCTATAATTAAAGGAGTTAAAAGTAACTGTAACTTGATTTGCTGGAAGTAGAAGCTTTACATATAAACTAAAAATTCTCCAACTCCATATCCCTGAATAGGTAAATTTGAACTTAACAAAATCTTACCCCTTAAGATCTTGAATTAAATTCGCTTACCGCTAAATTTATTCACGCTAAATTTCAAATACTAGCAGTCGCAGGGTTACATATCGCAGGGGGTATATCACGAGTCATCATGGTCAGCTACATCACAGTAAAAGCAATGAAGAATTACAAGCTATTGCGACTGCTCTTTTTAAGAGTACTTATCTTTTCGTTCATACTCATTTAGTTTCTATATTTCCGTAATAAGTTATGCGGTCTTGAAAATGCAAACGGGAGGGGGGACATAGCACTATCAGATTTTAATTAAATCAAAATTAAAAGTTAAAATGAATTTAAGTAACTTATTTTATAAAGTTTTAACAATTACTACAACTGAACATAAGAATATGAAGGAAAAACCAAATTTGTGAAAGCAAGGACTAGTTGTTGATTTGGTTTTCAGCAATATAAAGTCGATATAAAATTCGCATTTAGAATCATATTCAAAAATGAGAGAGAAAGCTTTCTGATTTGTTCAGAGTTAATGTTTGGGAGTGTAGTAATGCTGAGCAGTTGATTTTAAAAAGTTAGCCAAGTATTAAACACAAAGCATTTATTGCTGTTTAACAACTGTTTGTTTTATTGCTGGATTTTTCGCCTGCTCTTTTTCACATTTATTTCTTCCGCGTTTAAATTTCCGTCCATAATAACGCACGCTGTGCTCTGCCCAATTCAGGTATTGGCTGTTTCTAAATATTGCAAAAGGTTTTAGTATGTTGTTTTACAAGCTGTTTTTTAACTTATAAATCAGTATATTTTAAGGAAATTCGTAGAATATATCAGTCAATTTTTTTTTCCAAACATTGGTAAAATTTTTAGATGTTTCTTGTATTTCTTTCGTGGAGTTATTAAAACTACGTGGTTCAAAAAATCTGCAAAATAAATGGAATTTTTTCTCCTTCGCACACTCATTAGCTGCATTTTTTCTGGTTGCAAATATTCAATTTATAGGTTCAGTAAAAATATGGAAATTGTGGATTTTTTTTATTTGTGTTGAAGGTCTTTTTTCTTTTATCGTATATGCCCCTATGTGTTGCGCTTGCCTTAATGACCCGTTATTGGATTTTTGTTTCGAGAACTCTTAAGAGGTACTATCCCCTGAAGGGAATCTGGATGTGAGGAAAACTCTGGTAAAGGTACTCTAAGCCTATCCGAAACTTCCTCTTTACTTTTAAGAAATATAGGACTAAGAGATAGAATTTTCTTTCTCCATCTGGGTATTTTTTCCAGTCCTGTCTGCATTTCTCCGTTTGGGAAAAATAAAACAAAAAGGATAAAAAAAAAAAAAAACCTGCACGAAAGTCATAACTTTTTATTTGGTTTACATCGGCAAATGCAATCTCTTTGTTGCCAAATTACATTTTCCTCTCATGTACCCGTGCGTCTAGTTAGGGGAATAAAAGGACCTAGAAAGTGCCTTTTGGCTCTTCCAAGGGGGGTCACAGGGACTATATATTTGTGAATGAAATGCATCCAGTGATGCAGTGACTCTTCTACTGTAGACGAAGCTTAGATATCGTTAAAAGTGTATAATAAACGTAAAGCGATTACGCAAACTTAATCTGCGACTGGTAATTAAAATCATACGGATGGGCTAATAATCTATAAATACAAAAAATATTAAAAACTGCCACTTTATTATATACATAATTAACTGTCAATATGCGCAATAAAGTTGTGAACTAACATGCTTGACAAGAATTCATAATTTGTTAAACATTCATGCGTAGATAGCAAGGCCTGATTAAGAGATTTAGAGGCCCTAAGCGCTTAAAAGATTTCAGTGCCTCCACGTATGTTTACGCCAGTTTTTTTTTCCTTCGTCCGTTCTCTTTCTCGGTTTTGGTTTAGCTGCATCTGCATTCTACGGTAAAACTGGCAACGAGAAATTTTTTGGTGCTCCCTTTCCATGATACCCTAAGCAGTGTTTATATTACTTAAAGGTTACTCCAGCCCTGATAGATAATAAGATAATAATTTTCATTTCTGCGATTTCCAGAAATGCGGAATCCAACCTAACTTATGCATAGTTTTTAATAATGTATTTACCGGTAATTCTGTATTTCCAAGTGTAGAAGTAGGTTTAGCTATCTGCTTATTTTATTGTTAAATCCTGGAGAGGCATGGCTTTCCACAAACAAAGCTTAATTTATCACCTTGAATTTACTTCTCATTTAATCATTTAACGTTCGGACGAAAATACATCGATTTATCTAGTATATATTTTTAATCTTTGATTAAAACACGCAACTTTTAATTATATGTTCCAGCTTGAACATTCATCAGACTCCTTTAGTCACACCTCTAGTAAGCTATAACTTACCAAGCAGCGGACCGAAAAAAGATTCCGAAAAACTTCATGTAACCAAAAATTAAAGACCGCGGTATATACGCCATTTGTAATATATGCTGGTCAGCTACTAATTTTCAGCGTTTTTTTCCAATTTTTTGTCTTGAAAACTCCCAACTGTTACAAGACGACAGGGCCTTCAACGATCCTATGAATAAAACCTCATTTAGGTATTCAGTGGCATCGTTATTTAGACGAATGCAGTGTATTCGTAAAGAACAAAACTCTCAAAAGAATCACTTCTTACGCTTCTACGAAGGTCACTTTCTTTTATGCATGCAAAATTTCAGTAGAATTCTCCCTTGGCGGCACTTTCTTTTCACTTTATATGCTATTCTA
Source organism: Stegodyphus mimosarum (assembly GCA_000611955.2). Taxonomy (NCBI): domain Eukaryota; kingdom Metazoa; phylum Arthropoda; class Arachnida; order Araneae; family Eresidae; genus Stegodyphus; species Stegodyphus mimosarum. The sequence continues at coordinate 223,217 of KK120795.1, forward strand.
TTCAAAGAAGTCTCAAATCCCGTACCGTATGAAACCTTATTGAAATTCAGAATGATTTCGTTTTGTTCTATCCTTTATAAGAGGGCATAACTATATCAGCATCGGAAAATCGCATGTATGCTGCTTTTCTTGAGGAATGGAAAAGAAAAAGCATTTTACCGCGAATCGAGCTGTTAGCCAAAATAGCAGCTGTAATTGAAATGTGTGTTTTCCCTTTTTTCTTTTAAATTTAATAATACCAGGTATTTAATTTCGACAATCACGTTTAAAGTATAATTTGTTTTTGATATTGTTATAATGGTTGTGTATGAAAGTAAAGTGCGGACCCGCAGTCTGAGAGAATAGATCTGTTAAATACTGAAACATGATTATATTGATCTTATATAATAGTATATGTCGAGGTAAAAATCATTGCACTCTTCCTGGAATTCCCTTCAGCGCTTTATTTTTTTTTTTTAGGAATAGTTTATATTTTCTCTGTATTTAAACTGTTCAACAAAATTACAAAGCAAATTGTTGTATGAAATTTCTACGAGAACGATATTTTTCTTTCGAGATCAGTAGCTTTTTCAGACTAAGGTAGAAAACTCTACAAGACAGAATTAAATTATAGGAAGACTAATAAGGGGTTTTAAAAAAGAGTATGGCCACATTACCGTTTAAAAAATGCCTTACATTAATTGTTATAAACGTCTGTGAGGCTCAAGAAATTATTCTAGATCGCGAAATTGAAAGATTTTATTATTTTGTTACCTGTAAGTCTTCCTTTTCCCTGACCTATACTTCCAAATTCTTTCAAACGCGCATCTTAGAAAAATATAAATAAGAAGCTTAAATCTAAGAATACACACGGGAATGCGAATGTATGATGGGTTTTATTTGGATTGGGTATTAATTTACTAGATTATGGCTGAGCACAGAGTGGCTATTTTCCTAAAAAGAAGGGGTGTCTTCGTGGAAGACTTTTTAAGGGAAACTGTCACGTATTCGCGTTACACATGGGAAAAATAACGAAAATGCCCATGCAGTCGGCTCTTTCGCTGGTATTTAAGTGGAACTACCAGAGTTTAGTGGTCTTATCTGTTCGGCCGTTGGTGGGCAGCTTTTACTAGAAACGACATCTCAACCAGAGCGTTTCGGTACATTGCTGATACCATATGTCTCGTGATCGTAGTCGTTGCTGAGTAATCCACAGGAACATTAATCTGCTGTATCTGGTTGAAGCTTTTGTTAAGTAGTTTAATTTATAAATCAATGAGAGCTAGAGTTTGCTTTATGTTCCAGATTTCAGTGTATTGCGTGTGTTATTGTACGTTCTTAAAATACACTACTGTGTTGTGTTACCAGTTTATTAGTAGCTGCTTTCTATATGTTATTTTGATTTTTAAGTCCACAATATGATTTCAATAACACAATTTTAAAACTATGATTATTAAAGCTTTGATAATTAGAATTCAGTAACTCGAAAGTGATAACTGGCCGAAAGGTAGAATCCAGTTAGAGAAGCAAAGAGGACCTTATAAAACTGTTATTGGAATATGGTATACTTCTTCTTATTTCTTGGAGTATGGCTATTGTTTGATAACCATTACTTTGTTAAATATTAGGTTATCTTCGGAAATCCCGATTCACTCTGTTCTTATGTTTTTTCGCAGAAAGTCTTAATCCTCAGATGAAACTGAAAATAAAACTCAAGTGCAGGTAATTATTTTCTTGGTATAAAGCTTTGTAGAGGATTGTAGGTAGCATTTCGTTTTTGTCCTGTCAGATTGATGTTACGGAATTCAACATAACAATTCGAAAGACTGTCTTTTTTGTAATTCAATATCTTAATGAAAATTATTACTTGTTGAACTGCATCAACAAAGATCTTAGTCTTTTTCCTTTTGGTTGGGAACTTCAAGTTTTTAATCCTTACAACAAGAATTTTCTCTTAATCCCGTTTCTTTATCTGTATGAGTACTGTAAACAGTGCTGATATAGGGAATATGCGATTGATTTGGGATAATCTGCTTTGAAGTTTATGGAATAATATGTTTTTTAAGGAGAGATGTAGTGTATAGAAGCAGATGTTTGGTCTGGGAATAATTTATTATACAGGGACTCAAATTCATTTTGTGGTCAGTAAATAAATATTCGTAAAACCTATAAAGTGAAATTTACGGATTCCCTTGTAAGAACACTTACTTACTTTTGTTAAAAGAAGCGTTAGGCTATGTAAATATCCAGGAGTTACTCTGTTTAAACTGCTGTTAAGGATAATGCGATAATAATAATTATTATTATTAGTAGTAGTAGTAGGTTATTAGTATTCATTCCCATAAAGCGGATGGCTTGCTACCTCTGGGCTACCGAAGCTCTCTACAAATCTTTTTTAATATCTTAAATATTCGTCGAGCAGATGTGTGCACTTCTGATACTAAACTTTTCTCTTTGTTTTCAGGAAACGGGGCTCCAATCATGTGCAATGTCTATTCCCTCCTGCGCTATCAAAACACATGCACCATAAGGAATTTATTTTAATCGGGTATCATTGTAATTTTTTTTGCATCCGTGTTGTAATCTAGACTCCATGTAACTGTTGGAACAGTTATAATGCTTTGAACAAAATGCGTTCATAAATTTAGTGATTTTATTAGTTTTAATCGCATTTTATATTAAAGGCGTGTAAGTGTTGATGAAATATCACTAGAACAAATTTTTATTTCGCAGAGTAATATTTAATAATCAAAGTAATCTTTAGTTCGATTTATAAAGCAGAACTGGGACATAAAATTTGTATTACGAATAAAAGTAAACTTCAAGCGAAATTAATTGTAAGCAGAATTTTAATTATTAAGATTTTATTCTAAGTAGAGATCCTGTGATTCAAATTTTGAATTTTCCTATTTCATACGATCGTAAGTCATCATAAAGATGCAAATTTAAAATTCCGTCTAGATTAAAGAAAATTTTTAAAATTATGTGTTGATATGAAACTTAGTAAATGTGGATTTTACGAACTGTCAAAATTTTCTGTCAATAACTTTTATATACCATGAGTGAAATCTATTTTAGAATGGGTAAACAGTTCATAATGATTGGGGTTTTGGGTTCTGAACTGATTTTTTGTTTTATGGATGTGGTCCCATGTTGGAACTGATTTCATTATTCTGTCATGGATTCGGTTACATGCTTGGACTGATTTTGTTATTCTTTCACGGATGTAATCCCCTTGCTTAGGCTGTTTTTTTTTTTTTATTATTGTTATTATTCTTTTATGGATGTGGTCTCTTACTTGGACTGATTTTGTTATTATCTGATGGATGTGGTCGTATGCTTGCACTGAGTTTGTTATTACTTCATAGATAAGGTCCCGTGCTTAAGGGAGTGTTGGAAGGCAAAATTTTTTCAAAAATGGTGATTTGGGATTTTTGCATTTTCAAATTCTCTACACTTTTGGTTTTCCAAAAATGTTTCCAAAAATTTTTATCTCTATGAAAATTAGAACTACAAAAAATCTAGTTTTAATTTATCAGCGAACGCTTTGATCAATAAGAATTTTTACATGAAAATGCGTTTTTCTCCGAATGTGATTTTTTATATCCGATGTACTTTTTCTCAGGAACTATTGCTCAGAAGTATGTCAATTTTTATGGATTATTTATTATGTTTCCTAATATTTATTGAAATGAGCTTTTTGGGATAAACTAAGAAAAAAAAATTACAATACTTTTTTGAGAGAAAATGCTAAATTTTACTATGCCTAATACAATATTCTATAAATTACTAAAAATATTTCAGAAGTCCATTTCAATGTAATCAGATAGATGTACTTTTAATTACACAAAAAAATTTTGTATCTACAGGAGATTTTGAAAAAAGGTACATCGAAAATGGCCAATTTAACATTGTCAGTTCAGGTTCTCCCCTTAAAAGCTTTTTATCAGAATTTGGGAATAACTCATTGGCTAATTTTCCTCAAAGTGCACCGACATTTTTAACGGATTTTATTTGCTTGCTATATGCATTCTTGATTGAACGTGACAATAGGTACATACACAGTCCAGTCACATTAATGTGACCACCACGTACTTTCCATGTCAGAGTTAAATAACCAATCACAGAAGGCAGGTGGCAGCACAGTGCAGTTGAGCGTATATAAAGGGTGTGTGAGGGCTTCGGAAAACATTTCAATCGTTGGCGTAATGCAGAAACGAAGCGATTTATCCGACTTCCAAAAGAGCATGATCATTGGCTTTCGGGCCAAGGGTGGAAGCATTTCCGAAACGGCTGAGTTTGTGAACTGTTCGCGTGCCGCCGTGGTAAAAGTGTACCGTGCATGGCAAAATGGGACTGTCCAAAATCAGCGACGTGGCAAATGTGGTGCACCACGGGCCATAGATGACAGAGGCGAACGACGGTTGCGGAGATGCGTTCGGGCAGATAGACGGGCTACCGTTGAGCAACTGACCACCAAAATGAACCAAGGGGCTACCAAAAGTGTCTCCCAAAGTACTATTCAGCGAACATTGCTGCGTCTGGGCCTCCGAAGCAGACGCCTGGTTCGTGCACCTATGCTGACTGCTGTTCATCGACGGCGAAGGCTAGAATTTGCACGCCAGTACAGCAGCTGGACGTCCACTGAGTGGCGACAGGTTGCGTTTTCGGATGAATCGCGTTTTATGCTCCATCGGACAGATGGACGTTGGCGTATAAGGCGTGAAACCTCTGAAAGGAACCACCCTGCAACCATTGCCGGAACGGTCCAAGCTGGAGGCGGGAGCATTATGGTCTGGGGAATGTTTTCCTGGCATTCTCTAGGTTCACTGATCATTGTGGAAGGCACAATGGATCAATACAAGTACGCATCTGTCCTTGCGGACCATGTTCACCCCTACATGCGCATTGTTTTTCCTCAGGATGATGGCATCTTCCAGCAGGACAATGCGAGGTGCCATACAGCTGCCAGTGTACGTGCGTGGTTCGAAGAGCACCAGGATGAGTTTACCGTCCTCCCCTGGCCAGCAAACTCACCTGACTTAAACCCAATCGAGCATCTGTGGGACCATCTCGATCGAGTTGTTCGCGCCATGGATCCTCAACCGCGTAATCTAGCGCAGCTGGCCACGGCATTAGAGTCGGCATGGCTCAACATCCCAGAGAACACCTTCAGGGACCTATGTGACTCTCTTCCTGCACGTCTCGCAGCAGTCCGCTCTGCGAAAGGTGGTTATTCTGGCTTTTGACAGATGGTCACATTAATGTGACTGGACTGTGTATAATATCACACTAGTGTATTATGCCTGTGGTAAGGAAATTTCATGAATTATCTTTCACACGGATGGCTTCGAAAAGAAAATAAGTTTTTTTTTTATTTTAATAGCTTTCACACATTACATGCTTAAGTGAAAATTCTTCAAAACAGTTTTAGTGATGATTAATCGCTCCTCGTGTTTCGAATTTTAACAACTTAACTGAACCAAGCTAGAATTTATGATGGAAGAATAAAATGTCCTTTTGTGTGTTCTTACCAGGATTTATAGCCCCTTAAGGAAACTCCGCCTATCATGTTTACATGAAAATGGCTGCGTTCGATACCCGTTATGGGAAAACTTTCCACTTGTTGCACTGTTCTGCTTTGTTACTAAGACAACGTTGAAATCCCAGAGCTTATTCGTAAATGTAGTTAATTCAATTTCCCTAGGTATAGATTACTGTTGGAAATTACCTAGCTGAGTCGAAGTTCCCGGGAAGTTTCCCGAAATATTCATTCACTCGTAATTGAATAAGGAAATGCATCGAGGTAGCTGGATTAGTTTTACTCCAATCCTCTGTTCACTCATCTCTAATAAACCTGGCGCAGCTGCTTTTGTTCTTCGTTCAGC
>KK120795.1:229149-261544 GCA_000611955.2 Stegodyphus mimosarum
TTTAACTGCATTGTCTCAACCTCTAATGAAATGAAGCAATGTAATATCGTTAAGAACAGTGTTGAACCTGTTAAAGATCACTATAGACATTAAAAGCAAAAGTTGTTTTTTTCTATCTAATATTCCCTTCTCCATGTGAGATCAAAATTACTACTAAAAAATTTTCGCTTCGGGACTATTTATGGTTTAATTGGTTAATATGGCACTATTTAAACATGAAATCTTAAACAGAGCTTGCTGCTGCAAAGCATTTATTTTGTATTCAAGCGCGCATGATAAATGAAAATACATAGTGCAGAGTTAGGACTAAATTTACATGAAAGAAGAAAAATACGAGAAATTTGAAAGAAAGCAAATTTATTACTATTTAAATTTTTATCCGTATTCGTTCTTCTAATGCTTTAAATCTTTTGGGACGCTTATAGAGATCCTTAATGCCTTTATACAACTCAGCTGGTGGAGTAGTTTTCAGTGATCTCGTTTCGATTTCCTGGTTTTCTGTGGAAATGGTGTTCTTTCAGATGAGATTTTAGTTTAGGCGGCATTGACGCTATAGCTTAAACATCACTAATTGAATAGTTTTCGAGTTCTAAGAATCAAAGAGGCATTCACGCTGCCAAAGCTCTGAAGATTACAATCTAAGCCACAAGCAGTGGCAAGAATATAAATTTGCGCTCACTTGATCGCCACCTGATTCTCGGCAAATGTATTTTCGTGATGAATGTTAACGTCGCCGCAGCAACATTTCCTGTAAAAAAGCACTACAGTAGGCAGTTGAATGTTTTAACTCATTGAAAAAAAAATATGTTCAGTTTTACTTGCCTTTGTGTTAGATTTGGCAGAAAGGTGAAGTTTTAACTTTTGAGCCAAATGTTTTATTACCACTTTTCTGATTCATTTTATGATGCAACAAGGTCTTTCTGCTAGCAATGAAGCTTACATCATAATTATTTTAACATTAATATATGCTTAGTTTCTAAGATACTGTTTTAGTTATTTCTATGGTATTGTTACAGTATTAGCACTACATGTCATTATAATTGGTTTCCTAAGCATTCGGGAGTGGTTACCTCGCTGGAGGACTATCTAAGAGAAACTGGTTCGCATTTGCCGCACACGTGTGGGAGAGGGATCATGGTAACTTGCACCTAGCTTGTTTACGCCTGAACTAATTACCCATGGAACTCTGCTGTGGAACTTTATAGCAATTTTTATGTGCAAAAGTGTCTCCCAAAGTGCATCAAAAGTGGATTAAAATTAAGTGGATCAAAAGGCAATATTTTTTATATCAACCTATCATTATTAATTAATTTATGTATGTATTTATTTGTTATTTCATTATTACATTCTTCCTTTCCTTCCCTTCCCCAGAGCAGCTATAATGAATGATGTGGGTCTTGATGCTACAAAGTAAGCCGTAGAAGCACTTAGCTTTTTTGTTGAAATAATCTGTGCTAATAAAGGTTTAGAATGATCAGAGATTTTATTCTTTAATTTAGCAAATTGTAAATCCTGCAGCATCAAGCACATTCTTACGTTTAATGTTCTTTTACTAGCTTCAATTAAATATAAGATGGACTGTTGCTCATGAAATATCCGCGGATGTTGATGAATTCAATATAGTTTTTGCAACTTGGATTAATGCATTGAAGCATTTTTGTAGCTTGTGTGAAACACATTTCCAGCTTTTATCAGCTGTAATTAATCATCAAAGTAATCAACAAATTTAAAATAGTCAGGCAAATATTCTTTCCCAAAAAAAATTGCATCAACTCTAATTTCCTTTTCGTCTTTCATTTCATTGAAGATAAATAGCTATGTTTTCCCCAGGCGTGAAAGCAAGCGAGGCGTTTTAAAACGCCGCAGCAAAGTATGAAAAGAAACCCGCAGAAATTTTCTGCACAAGTTAGAGAATTCATGGGAAATGTTTATCTTCTACGAATTTAACAAGTCTCTCTGTAATAACTTATAAAAGCATGCCATTTGTAAATAGGAGATCTTGTTAGCGAACACGAATTTATTCTTTTAGATGTTTATAGAATTTTACTTGGTAAAAGACGGGATACATTATTTTAATTTTGTTGATAGTAATTAAGGAATGCGACGTTCACTGGCGCTGGAGGAACGGGGGGGGGACACTCAGAGCTTAAGTAATTATGCACTAATTTCATTCTTGTTAATTTTTCAGCAACCTTTTGGTACTGCATTGATGCAATATTCCTTTTATAAATGACGCGTACGGGAGAATTATTTTATGGGTTGTGCAGACTCGCTTTGAATTCTATTCTGCTGTATTTTACTGGTGTTATTCATTCCTTTTGTGTTGTCATTTCGTCCATTTTTAATTAATATCCGTTCTTTATTTAAAAAAAGTGAATATGCAAATGCTGTTGTAATAGACAATTTTACGCACGTTTAAATTAATTTCTTCTCTAAGTATTTTTAGTCTTATAGCCCTTTGGAATTTTTATCGGTGATTTTCCTTATGCTTTATGACACCATTTTTCTTACTTGTGGGGGTAGAATAAATATTCATTGGAAATATTTTCGAAGTACTTTTACCTACTTCGTTTTCCCGCGGACTGAAAGTGTAAGCACTCATCTATTTCATTTGCTGCAGTTTGAAAATGTGTATGTTAACTAATATTTCGTTCATATAGCAAAATTTTCTGTAACACTTCTTAAACCAGCCCGTTGATGGAAGTCACTGGAAAGCAGCAATTCAGCTGGGTTTCAGTAAATATAAATCAAAGTTCTTTATTTGTTACAGTAATAAAATATAAAGATGCCACTCCAGATGATATAACGTTTAACTCAGGCACACTGATTCCAGTACCGTTGGGCCTTGGATTCCAATCCTGAGAAGAATGCTTGAGTCTAATTAATTCCCTTGCGGCAGGGGCACTTAAGATCTGTCGAGCAGAAATTTTTGTCGAGAGTCTGATTCAAGGGAAAGAAGGCAGTTGATCCTCAGATTCCATTCGTAAGAGTGTTACTGGTTAGAATTGGCGTTTAGTTTAAGCACATAGCCGCCGTATACTATGTCAAAGGTAAGCAATTTAAAGAAAAGTGACCAAGGTTGGTCCATTGGATAGGACATTAGTGGTTTATGAATAGGCACGATGCTTAGTGCATTAGTTGTCACGTCGATCATCTGTGGCCGATTCAAGGCTTTGTTTTGGGTCACCGGTGATTGACAATGAATTTCTCTATAGAACACAAAAATTTTTCCCCGCAGTCTTCTTCACTGAATGGAGCGCGAGTTCAAAACATAGATAGATTAGACATTCTGTCGCATCTAATATTTGTCACCGGCAATATAAAGTTTAACAATAATAACTTTAAATAATACTTGCTCCTTAAGCATTTGTCGAGAATGGCCGAGGCCATCGGTCATTTAGTAATCTTACCACTCAGGCCTTTGTCCAGGATCAGCGGAGAGATAAACTGATATTACAACTAAAAGAGGGATGACAGACAACTTTAACAAATTTTTTCTGAGATTCGAACCTGGGCCAACGGTATGACGGCCAATAACGCCTGACACACTACCGAAAAAAGTGGCCTTTAAATTTCAGTTAATCTTACGATTTATTATTTATTTTCTAAAACCGCATGAGTTGAATAGCAATAAGCATGATGGTAGAATTTCTCTTTAGATAAGAAATAGGTGAAAGACTGTCAGGCAAAAAAAACATCAACGTAAGAATCCTGCATATAAAAAAATGCAGAGGAATTTTATACGAAACTTAAGTTCATAAATATCAATAGCTATGAAAATTCCAATAATGGAGGGAGTTATGAAAGGAAGCGCCTTGAAAATATTTGCCATACCACTTTTTTCATTTCTTCAATATCTTGTGCCACGGAATTTCGTATTATTGTATCCTCGGGGGAAAAAAAGCGAACCTAGAAATATATTCTCGCTTTTATGAGTAGTCCATCCCCCGTGTAAAAATCTCCCAATTGTCTGTTAGTCTGTCCCAAGCGCACTTCAACGTACGCCATATCTTCTTTGACAACCTGATTTCTTTCCCCTTTCGCGAGTATTTTTTTTTCCCTTTTACTCCGTACCACGCATAGCTTTCGTCATTTTTTACCATTTTGCTCCTTTTATCTTATATTCCTTTTGTACGGCAGTTTCTCGTCTGGGTCGGGAATGCTTTCGTCAGCATATTTACTTTTATTCCTTTCCGCTTGGGATCGCAGGAGTCATTTAAGATGGCATGGTAGGAGCAATAGAGCAGTCGTATTACTGTTTAAATTTAGCCTTAATTTTTTTCTTTATATATACAGTTCAGCCTATTACTTTGAAACTCTGTGTGCGTTTTAAATAATCGTTTAATATAAAGAATGCATAATCGAAGTGCTAGTACCATCTTCTGGCTGAAGTAGCGGCTGATAGTTCGGTTCCTGACCAACTGAATAAACTTGCTTATTATGATTTTGTACGTTATATCTCATTTACGAGCATGTGTATTGGATAGCCTTCCAATGCTTTCTTTTAACTAACCCATTTGCTTCGAGAGTTGGTTTATCTAATTACGGTAAAGCACGCGAGGGCTATCTGTCTGCGCGAAGGGATGCTTTTGTGAAGGATTTTCTAAGGGAAATTTGGCACATGTCCGTATTACACGTGAGAAGATCCACAAAAATACCTGTGCAGCTTTCCCATATACCTGGATATGAACTCCCTTTGCTTTATGAACCTCTCTGTACTGTCCGCTTTGCTTGTCTGCTAAAATCAGAGTGCATGTATGCGTTATTAGACCACATATGTAATGTTAATGATTAGAATATATTTCATATTAGAAGCAATATTAATTTCGAACGAGAATACCTTCGACCGCTTAAGATCCGTTGATCTGTTTGATGATGTAACTGCCATCTGATCTAGGTATGTAGCAGGGTTATATACTTAGGTTTCTTTCAGTTCTGTGCTACAGAATTCACTGTGATATGCTGTGCGTTATTTTCGAAACATTTTTGTCAAGTAAAAAAGAGAGAGAGACAAAAGAAAAGAAAATAGTGCCAAAGAGCTTTTACTCATATTCTGGCTTGATGCAGGAAATAAACCAAACAGTAGCAACTTTTTTCTCTTCCCTCACTGTCATCTAAAAGTAGAATATTAGAACTGTACTTTAAAAACTTCGGTGGAAAATTGGAAAACCTATTAGGTCAATGGAGCTTTTTGTATTTACTGTTTCGCTTTATATTCTGTTTAATACAGCTATTTGTTTTATAGTGTGATACGTATTACTGATAAAGGAATGTTGTAGTTGTGTGAAAGATATGTTACAGACTGAGCTCATTTCCAAGACATGTAAGTGCATATAATTAATGAGCTAATTAATTGCCATATTTTATCTTGTAGAATCTTAGGATCAAGAACATTCACGTGAACTGAAATTTAGAAGCGTTATTCGCAATTAGTGGTGTAGTCGATTATTTTGGAGCTGATTGAGCGAGCGCAAACTGAATGTCTTTAATCTCCCACTTTTCTCCACACTCCATTGACTATTTTGGAAATCGACGACTTTACACTATATCACAGAAAGAAAACTTTGTAATTCTAAACGAAACGCGCACAGCTCCTTGCATTTCGTACTTAGTACCTTGTACCTAAATATATTATTTTCGAAATATCTTTCGATTAAGCAGAATTTATTATCCGGGCTGAGCAATGGCCAGACCGTTAAAATCCACCAAACACAGGCAATTCATTTCTGACTTCAATTTCAGTAACGGAATAAGTGTACTTGCAAAAGGTTAAATTCTGTGTTGGATAATCTTCACGCGGTCAGCTGGTTAAGTTGTAAAGACATTAGGTATTTTTTGAAAGCAGCAACGTGAAAAATGGGAATGCCCTCGCCGGAACTCAAACCACAGACCTCTCGAATACGCGCCGAGCGTGCTGATCACTACACCACGAAGGCATGCTAAGAAGGCGGGGAAAATACCTTATAAAGTTATATTGAAAAGCTCGCGAGGAATTATTTTTTTAGAAACGTCTTCGTCAAGGACTTTCTGCATCCAGCGAACATGCTCACATTTGGGAGCCTGGGTATAAAGCTCTAGCCAAATCCTAACGAAGTAGGTTGGTTGCAAAAAGTAAGTTTCTTCTATAATATGTATCTAACGCAGTTGTATCTTGAGGTTAGGGCTACGATGGTAAAATGTCACATGATCAGTAGCAAATTGGTAACTCAGAATCTAGAAAGAAATCAGGTGCGATAGATCTAGAAGATCATTAGCTGAAAAGAACGTGTATTCTCATTGGAGAAAACTTTTTATGGAAACTATTTGATAATAATATGGATGGGGAAGAAGATCGTAAAAACATCGTGAAGCCGACATCTTCCACTGCCTGGGTTAGAACCCGATGAGAACAACCATTGCTTTCTAGTTTGAATCACTCGGTCAATGGTGGACACTTTCATTCAGTTGGAGTTTTTGTCTTCAAGATCTGCCAAGCAAAATAATTGTTTAATTGTGTTGTTAAATGTTTAAAGAAGCAGAAAGTGCTAGGATTATAATATACATCAGTGCCTAACAGTTTCACTGATTTAACTCTGTGGATTTTTTTTTTTTTAACTTGATTGGAAATTTCTTCTTTGTTGTTAGAAACCAATTTAATCTTAATTCATCAAAGAAAATATTTCTAATGGAGTGGAAGAAGTTTTTAACGGAATTTCCGCTGCCATTATCCAATTAGTCAAATACTAGTCCGTGAAAGTAAAATATACTTTTCTCTAAAATCTCTAGCTTCCTCGCATCCTTTTCGAGTCTATTAATTTGAATCATTGGAGTCGATTAAACATTTATCGGCCTAATCAATTAATCAGCAGGGTTGTGCGGACTTACAAATCATCGATTATTCGCTTCCTATTTCCGACATCGTCTCTTTTCTGGAATTTTATTTTTTAATCAGCTCGCCAATTTAGCGAGCGTTCGGGTAAAACTATGTGAGTTATGCAATTAGGGTAAAGTCATTAATCATTGAGCTCCTTTCAGAATCCTGTCTAAAAAGCCGCAGGAGCGAAATGAAGCTGGGGTAGTCGTATATTATCTAACCCTTGTGTGCTATGTACACTGCGTAAAACTTACTGTGTAGTAATTTTAAGGACGTTCGTGGGAATGTGTTGTAAAAGTATAAAAGCCATCGAAATGCTTGGGACTGGCCGCGGAGCTCGTATTATCATCACCACCGTTTTCTGAAAAAGAAGTAAACATGCCGTAAACTTCTTTAGCGAAGTTTTTATAAAATTTTTGTATTTTAAATTACTTTTTATTACGTTATGTTACCGCGCATTTATCATCCACTCGGTAAGTTTTGCTGTTATGCGAAAAATAGTCTTTAATCAATTTTCTAAATGGCTTGCCACTTCGTAAATGGCCATCTCGGGAGTTAGCCGTTCGAAGTGGCATAGCGTCTTTTAATTTATCTTTCAAATCACAACTGCATTACTTTAAAAATTTAGATTTTTAAAATCTTCAAACGCTGCTTTTACAAATTTGTATCTGTATTTTATTTTTAATGGTATTTATAATTTCAGCAGCTGAAGAATTGAAAGCCTTTCTATCCGTATTCTTTGAAGTTCGAGTGGATGAACCACTGAATATTGATAATCTCGCTTCTCTTCGACTGGTACTCTCACGATTTCCTCATGTACAACATAAATAAAAAATAGTTATCTTTAAAAATGGCATGTCTGCTGAGGAAGGCAGCCACGTGAATTCCGTCCGTGATTTTTAATATCTTCATAGAAGCTAGGCCCAAGCAGATTGTTATAATTTATAATTTTCTCTGCCTAACGATTCTCGTTTCACTCGTCCTTCCACCGAGCGCAGTCATTGCTTATGCTTCAATTTGTTTTCTTTTAAATAGCATCTGTTTGCAGAAGGGAGTTAAAATGGAGTTTGTGCTTTAATTTAGTGTAGCCTGGATCGGCTGTCTTGGTTTCTGTGATAAGAATGATCAGATTCAACGAGAAGAAGTGAAATTTTTCTTCCCACATTGCAATAACCATCAGCATTTCATTGCAAAGAAATCTATAACTACTCTCAATTTTTTTTTCGGTGGCCAGATGTAGCATCTAAGAGTACTTTCTGTTCCTCAAAGTGAAATCTCACCTGAATAGGTGCCATTTTACGAGTATTACAAAAGTCCAGGAAACCATGTATGCCGAAAGTCAACCTCCGTAAGCTCCTCAATAAGCCCGTATTCCAAAAGTTAACCTTCATGTAGTTATCTAAAAGTGTTGTGAACAAACCTGGTGCTATGTACCATTATTAGAAGGAATGTACTTTGTATTAATTAAACAGTAATATTTTTCTTCAAATTTCGGTTGTTTAGCGAATTTACTCCAACAACGTTTTAAGCACGCTATGTGTACCGTTCCAGTTCATCTATATTAGGAATGAAATTGATTATTTTACTAATAATATAGTTGTAAACACTCGTATTCCCTCGTGGGTCCTGTAAGTGGTTAATATGACCAGATGGTAAATGGAAGATCACTCATTCGAATCCCGGGAAGGGCACAGTTGATTTTTCTTAATTTTAAAAGACCAAATAGTTTCCACTGTGATGCCGGAGCTAAAAATATGGTTGACGATAATTCATAATCATCTGGATTTGCTCGGGTGAGTTTCATGCTTCTTACCAGTCGCCTTAAGTGAGGTTGAGTGTAACGAATTATCACATTTCGGTTTGAGTGCTGTTGGGGTGCAATGGGTCCTTATCTCTAGCTAAGAAATAGTTGATCCGTAGTTTGAATTCAGCGAGATCATTGTTGATTTTTAATTTCCCTGCTTGATATTTATATGTATAAATTACGATATCTTAAATCCTTTTTATTAAGGTATATAATTAAAATTACATTTAGAATTATTTTTGCTTTTTGTACACCTCTTTTTTGGTTACCAATGTAGAAAATATTAGTGTGGTTCATCTTTCAGAGGATACGCATTTTGCATTTTCTGTTCATGTATTACCATTTGCCATCAAATTAATCGAAATTAAATTAATTTTTTATCGCGTATCTTCTTTTCAAAAATTTTTTCTGTGTATTACCTTACTATTTTCGAGCGAAATGCTGTTGAATGCTAAATTCTTAATTTAATGTCTTAGAAGTGTAACTTTTTCCAGTATTAATTCACTTGTTGGATTGCTTTTCAGAATATTAATTCAAGCCTTCGAGAATAAGCTGCTGCTGAGAACATTGTAAAAATGAGATAGAATTCTTTGATCTTATACAATAGTATTATTTGTTATTTATAAACCTATGTTGCTACCGCCTTATTTCACCGAGTAAGTAGTAATTGAACGGACTGCTGCTATTGATCGCATTTTCGTAGGGCATCTGGAAGAAAAATATTTCCGAATCTTTTTTATTCTATTATATGTAATTTATTTACGAACTAAAAATTTCAATAAAATAGCAAGGAATGTTTCTTTTACCTTTTCGTCCCCACCCGAATGATTTTATTTTGAGCAACCGACCAAAGGTTTCTCCCCCCCCCGTTAAATCCCGTGTGAATGGAACTTTTTTTTTTGCCTTAGCTGAAAATGTTTGGCTTGTGTCGCTTATTTTTAAAAAAATTGCTGAAATCATATGGCTTTTTGGAATAAAAGAGACAGAGCTGTATATTGGCTGCAAATGCAAAGGTAGAAATTCCGCAAGATTTGTTGCTGTGATTACGACCCCCATCGTTCTTTTTCTTGTTCTGAGAAAACCTAGGAAAGTGAACAAACTCCCCTTCCCCTCTTGTTAGACTTTAATTAAGACAAAATACCAGCCTTTCAAGATCCTTCGAGATCACTGAGCCGAGTGATTAACTCATGGCCGCCTTCAGCAAACAGCTCCCATAGGTTTCTGTACACAGAATGGCCGGAATTTAGGATAGATCCTTAGATGCGGTTTTAATCCCCCTGAATATATACCATCTAATATAATCGCTCTTTAGATACCAATAGATATCATTTATTGGTCGATATTGAGTCACCTGTTATTGCAAGGATTACTATTTTTTTCCATTTCCTATGTACTTTTAACTGTTGGGTCATGTAATATTTTGCTGTTATTATATGGGCTCTAAAATCTCGAGAAAATGTATTTATCTTCCATTTGTGGATCTCTGTATGGAGGTTGGCTAGTTAATTGATTAAGCCCAAGACACACTAGAGCTATATGCCTAAGGCAATGAATGCCTTCTTAAAGGACTCGTATTCGCCTGATACTTGTAGGAAGATAAATTAGTGAAGCCTTTCTATTCGCTTGGATTCGAACCAGTGTCGAACTATCAGCTTTCAGCCGATTATCTGCTTGGCCACTCATGAGCCTTCTGTATGAAGGTTTGGTTTATTTGAATATGGCAAAGCATACGAGAGCTATCTGGCTAAGAAGAGGGGTGCTTATGTGAAGTACTTCGTATGAGAAGCTCGCTCAAATCCATAGTACACATCGTATCCATGTTACACATGGGGATACCACGAAAACATTCATGCAGGGAGCTCGTTTGTCGGGATTCCAACTCGAATTAAACTACCAGTATTTCGCAAATTTACTTCTCGACCACTGGTGGATTTTATATGAAGGTTTGTGGAGTGTTAAAAGTAACTTTCTTGAAGTGGGCATTAGGAAAGTTTTGTTTAGTCATACTGCACAAAATAATTTTCCGAATTTCCTGATGCTTTTCATATTTTGCGTATTATCCGTTGTGATTTAATGACAATATTATTGGAGCCCTGAAAATCGCATAAATTTCATTCAAATAAATCTGATGCTAAGTTAACATAGTTTAATATTTAAAATATTGTAACTTACTTTGACAAAACTCCACGATGTTATTGTTAATATATAATGAATGATGCATCTGTCTATTGCTCTTATAATTAGATTGATTACTGATATAGAGCACATCATTCACATATTAATAAACAGCTTCCTAGTTCTAAGGATTTAGTATCTACAAATTTAATAGTGCATTTTTCAGATAAATGGTTGCTCATGCAATGGATGACATACGCCTTAAAGTATTAAGAAGATTCCTAAGTATGAACATACGTTATATACACTCATGTCCAAAATTATCTTTACATACCCAAAAATGATGATATTCGATGAAATATCGAATCAGTGTGATCCGTATTTGCAGGGAATGTGTGAAAACCAAGCCTAATTAGCATTATCCAATCAAAAGTAATCAAACGATTTGTGATATGCAAATCTAGGCGTTACGTCATCCAAGGGTGAATCAAGCGCTAGTAAAAGAAACCTTCTTGGAATCTGATATAAAGAAATATATTCTTTTCGAACTTGGGAAGTATTTTTATGATTAATATCTTCCTAAAAATTTGTCATATTTGAGAGACTTATATATTTTCCAACTTACGACGACTTTCTACGTATAGCGTAGCCTAAAGATTAATACTGCTTTCTATGTTTGTTCTCTTGCGCATTATAATTCCCGAACAAAAGTATTATATGTAGTGATGGTAAACTGTAATGCATAAATGCTAAATAAAAAATTATATGTTGTAATGTAAAAGTTTAAAGTAGGTGCATTAAATTTCGTCGAGCAGTTGAGCTGCGCGTTTTCAACTATATGTAGAGATAAGGGAAATATTGTATATTGATATTTTCTTGCTTTCGATGCATAATACATTAAGATGAAAGAGCTTTGGATTTTTGTACTTGCAGCAAAGAACGTTAATTCACTTGATCTCTCTTCTTTTAAGGTTCATCGCTTGGAAGCTTGGGAAATATTCAAAAGATTGTGCAAAATAAAATGAAAACGTCTGAATACTAGTTTTCTTTCTCTTGTACCATCTCCTTTTTTCTGTCTTGGAAAAGGAATAATAAAATATCCTTTCCCTGTCATATAAGAATTTAGCTGTTCTTAATAAAAGAACATTTTATGGCACTAGATTTCTTATCATTGTTGAGCTGTTTGGGAGTTCGAACTTGTTGATAATTCTGGAGATCTGCAGAAATCTTTCCGTTTTTCATTTGAAGTGCGCTGATCTTCTTGCGATATGAGATGCGACTTTTGGTGCGAAAGAATAAGTTTCCAGAGATTATGGCAGCGCGATTCTCGGCGATATGCCCGGACAAAGAAATGTCGATTAGTTGTCAAAAGCTTTAGAATTCGTTACGCTGTCTAGGAACTGTTGCGGTTGGAAAGTGGGAAGGAATCTAAAAGTTTTTTCCCCATTCCCTACTCTTATTTCGTGGTAAGTAAGAATGTATGAGTGCGGGACATTGTTTCGAAAGATGCCAATAATTTAAAAATGTGGGACAGGGAGAAAATATTTCCGATACTGAATAAATTATGTAATCGATCGATATTTTCCTTTTCTGTCAGTCAGTTGACACTGCTAATGTAATACATTATTCTGATGCTGCCTCCGGGTGTTGTGAAAAGATGAAACTTTAAAAGCCATTGAAGTAGATTGTTTAATATCTCTTTTTAGAAGCGATGAACACCGGAGGTTGTAAACTACTGATTTCTTATAAATTATCGTGAAATGAAAACAAAGAATCACCTTGAGCGATAACGTCACGCGATGAGCATAATTTAAATACGAGCGTTATAGTTTGTTTGCATTAGCGTTTAATTAATTACCTGAAGTACTAACAATGTGATACGAAGAAATGTTTTTGTACTTTAAATATGAGTTCACTGATATTTTAGCCTGCAGATTTCAGTAGTATTTCCGAGGTATATCCAAATTCTGTTAGTTCCTGTCTATCTTTTTCTTTTTTAGAAGTAACTGATAACTTCAATATCCAGTTTATATAAATATCCAGTTTTTATTCTCAAATAGACATAAAGCATATTTATTGGATAATATACTAATGATAAATCATTTTATTGGGCGGTATTACAGAGGCTGATACATAAAATTTAATATTTCATTCGATATTTAAAATTAGGCAAAAAAAAAAAAACTTCGACCGACATAAATTTTGAATCAAACTCTATCGATTTTGACTTCTACCAGGCACAGCGCTATTTTCTTCAGAAGCAAAATAATTTTGGAACGGTGAGAGGAGCAACAACGCCATTTTTGTAATGAAATCAATAGGCAGGGATACGGCGAACGTCGTATCATATTTATCGAGAAAAATTGTATTGAATTGAACCAATTCCTTTAAAAAGTCCTCAACGAAAGCATTCCTTTCCAAAAGCAGGTAGCCCTTAAGTTGCTTCGTCATAATCAATGAACCTAACCATCTCACAGTTCTTAATTAAGATTTGATTATTTTTGTTATACGTATCCGTTTGTTATACGCATTTTTATTATACGTATATGTTGTACATACTATTTTTGCTATACGATCCTTCAAACGAATGCTACACGTAAACTTAAGAAAACATGCCCTAGAAAATATTAAAATTTCAGATGTAGAAATGTTATAAAATTCGGATTTAATCGAACATTGTTAAAATTGATAAATTCGACAGTTTTGGAAAGGTACATCTTAAAACAGAAAGATTCCTGACTGACGTACACAATGTACTGGAAATATATATTGAGAGATTTCTGATTGATCTTGCTTTTTAATATATTGAATTATTTCAACAGAAATGATCTTGAAATAGAGAGATTTCTGACTGACGTACACAATGTACTGGAAGTATATTGTGAAATTTCTGACTTATCTTGCTTTCTAATAGATTGAATTATTTTAACAGAAATGCGACTAGTTTCATTAGAAATCTTGCCGTTTAAAAATATCCTCCTAAAGTGTTTCAAGAATTGAAAACCAAGTATTCTCAAATGCAAAATGCGTATCCTCGAATAGGGCTGTCGCTTATTTTTCTAGAACTAGTTGACCAAAAACCGAAGAAAAGTATTGACGAAGAGCCTAATAACCACATTCTTTTTCAAGTATTCATGTAAATGAATTCGGAAATATTTTTTAAATGAAATGAAAAACTTTTTCTAGATTTACATTCAGAACATTTAGACACTAATTCATTTATATAACCCCGATTAAAAATTAAAAAATTAAAATATATATATAGAGAGAGAGTGAATGCTTTCGTCATTGCGATGCTTACGAAAGGTGTTTACTAACAAAAAATAATTTTTATTTCTTAGTTTGAGGAATACATTCCACTGCCAAAAATAACAGGACTAAAAATCTAAATTTAATAAACTGTCTTGTTTTAGCTCTTTATGAATTTAGACTTCATGTGCCAATTAATTTGCTTGCGAACAAATCGATGAAATTAGCCATCGTAAGCTATATTATGCATCCTCTAATGATATTATTGTCTAGACGAGGAAACGCTAATCAGTGTATTAGGATTTAACGTTACCTCGTTGTTTTAATAGTTAAAGTAGTAAATGGGGTGAGAAACTCCGAAGCTAATTGCTGTAAATTTCATTATTATTCGATAAACGGTATATTAAAATCTTAATGCTACGCAAAAATAAACATCAGATGCTTCAAACCATCAAAGTTTGTAAAGACATGCAAAAAAGGTTTCTTTTAGGTGACTACAAAAGCGAACAATCGTTATTTTTATTTGGCTGCTTTAAAGGAAATTAATTTTTTCGTTTACTTGATTGCCCCGATCAGAGTTGATTTATTACGGGAAGTCACCCATGACTGAATTTCGCCAAATAACTCTTTAAAGTGCAACCCCGCGCGGAGCCATCGTGTTTAAAATACGTTACGGCACCCTGTAACAAATGTTATAAACAGTAGAGCTCTAAAATTCTTCGGCTCTGTGACCGCAGTTCATCCGGATATTAAAATTATCCGGATTCTGGTTGTGTCTTTTTCTGTAAACTATATGCGAGTTTACTCTAATGCAAAGGCGAAATTTTATCTTTTTATAGTATTTTATTTCAAGGTATTTTTAATAATATTTTATTTCAAGGTATTTTTAACAGTATTTTATTTCAAGAAAAATTACACATTTGAAGGGTTATCCGCTTATTTGAAAAAATGCATTCATGGAGGAATTTTTTATAGGAAGAAATACATTCGTGGAGGAATTTTTAAGGGGAAATGGCACGTATTCGCGTTACGTATAGGAAAAATACGAAAACTGTCATGCAGCGAAGCCCGTTCGCCGGGATGGGAATTTGTGTCGAGCTACCAATGTTCAGTAATCCTACGAATAGGACGCTGGAGGCCTAAACAATGGCTAACGGAGTAAACAAGGAACTCTAGATGTAAATACATTACGTAATTTTTTTATTTCTCTTTAGAGGATGCACTACTGTAAGCCAAATCTTAATGTTCTACACATTCATTTAAATTATTTTAACAACTTCTTAAAAAATGATGCAGCACTGTACTGACCTGCATCGTACTATTATTTAAATATGTGAAAAATAATTAAAAACAAGTATGCAGGTTAAGATAAATCTTATTTTTTTTTTTAAATCCAGGAAAGAAACTATCCGGATAACTGGTGTTTTGGATATATGAAATTCGGATAATTAATGTTCTTTTGTTATCAGCTCTTTTTCAATGCCTTCAAGTAGTGTTATTTAATAGGCATTTCACAGACGATTTCTGATGATTCACAAATTATCCGAATTTTGACACATTCCCTATCGAATCCGTATTCGAAACTTGCATATTTGTACATATGCATATTTGTACAGCGTAACTTTCTGCAGTTTATTTTCACCTAAACATATGATAATCACACTTTTATTTCCTCAATAAAACTGCACCGGGCACTCGTTTGGCTTTTCCAGGTAAAATTATTAGTTCTTCCATCATCTTCACCATCGTTGGCGACTTATCACTATTTTCGGCTTCCTGCTTGTGTCATTAAGAACCATTATTTGAACTTCATCAGTTTTGATTACTCAGTGTTTGTGGTAGTGCTATTTATTAGCCTTCTTTTGGTTTAACGGTATTATTTCTTCTACTTAATTTTCTCTCAATGTTACTTTCAAGCGGCGGGAGGATTTGGCGATGTAGCTTCTGTCTGGCGAAAAATTCTGTTACTTGGCCTGCGGATTTGCAATTAATTTTTAACAAAAGCACTCCATGCTCATTTCACACATTCGATTTTTTTCATAAAGAAGACAAATTCACAAGTCTTTTAATTTTATTTATTTTTAAATGATGGAGCTTTTACTGGATAATGCGAATGTCGGAGAATGTGTGTTTAGTGTGTTGTTTGCAGAACTTAGAATAAAGTTATACTGTGCTAGTTCACGGATATTTATATTTTTCTGCACGATATATACAGCTATAAAATTTATCAACGCTTGACGATTACTTTTTAACATTCTTAATAACTTTATATATTTATTTATTTTGAAGTAATTAAATTCACTTTGGATATGGCTATAGCATAATGCGATATCTGTTGTTTGCTGAACATTGCTAAAGAAAAGTTGTTGTATTGTGCTAGTTCACAGATACCCACATCGTTGTGCATGATATATGTTGCTTATAGTGTAAAAATGTAACAAGAAAATGTATGTTCGCGTAATAATTATTTAGCAATTTTGTGGCACTGTAAATATGAATTTCAGCAAAGTCGATGCTTTAGAGCAATCTAAATACGTCTGAATTTTTCCGTGGGGCATTAGTCTTTGGTGTATAACATTACCAACAGAAGTTTAACATTATTACATATTATCGTAATAATAATGATAACAGGTATGATTTATTGATCATTATATTCAAAATAGCATCGCGATTTTAACTTTTCCCCCAAATCTCTTTCTCATCATCAGTTTAGAAGAATGAAATTAATAATAAAAATTGATAAATGAAAGAAATTAAGTAAGAGTTGTTGAAATTAATTTAAATATTGATAAGAACTAACGTTCTGTCAAGCTTATCTCTTTCTCTCTTCCCTTTGATTAATCTTAAAGAATTCTTGGTACCATGTTAATTCTTATGCTACTATAATTGCATGGTTACATATATTCGTAAGTATTAAGCAGATCTGTCTTATTAATAAAATTAAATTGCATAATATTAATTGAATTATGTATAGATATCGTGTTCCAGTAGTCCGTAGAAGTTGAAAAATTTGTTTCTACAAAATTTAATAATGCAGTTAACAGGAAATTGCTTGAAATTACGTTTTAATCTTATTATGCAAATTTTGCAATTGCTCAAGAGATACGGACAGATGGCGCTACCTTCTCGTTCGCTTTACTCCTTTGCTTTTGGTATAAATACGGCTTCTCCCTCCGCTGCAGATTTCTTTACTCCTGATGAAAAGGGACCTTTACCTGTTCATACTTGAAATCGATAGACTCTTAATTAAAATCTACGCCAAACGTAGGTTGTTGCTTTGCCTAATTTTCTGTTTGTAACTGCTGTTATGTCCATTAGACAACATTGTATCATACCATTTTTGATGTATGGTTTTGCTTTTGAACAGTCATTGTTAAAATCCAGTGTCGTGCTCACCTAGTATAAGTATTAATAACCCGAAAGAAATGCAAGCATTGAATTTTGGACATTGAAATGGGACGGGGTATTATTTGACGTTGTCTCTTTCTTACTCTGAGCATTGGGCAAAAACGGTTTGTTTGATTATACCAAACCATGCTAGAACTATCTGCCTGGAGGGATGGAAGCATTCATGGAGAACTTTCCGAGGGAAATTGGCTGGTGTCTACGTTATATATGAGGAAAACATCAGTGTAGCCAACTCGTTCGCTGAGATCTGAATCGGGTCGAATTACCAGTGCTTAACTACTTTATTGCTAGGCCACATGTGAGCAGGCACAAATGGAGTATAAGGCATCACTTTCAGTATGAATAATCACACAGATCTTCAGACCTAAAGTCCTGCGATTTTTGATTAGGGAACTACCTAGAATCACAGGTATTTTAAAAAGGTCATTTCAGCCTCAATAGCAATATGAATATATATATGACGGCATGTATTAGTGATCAGTATAATTTTTTTTTTGTCGTTACATCTTAACTTGTCGTCCGAGAAATCATGGTTATCACATTCAGTATTTATCATGAGTAATTTTTATGATCTATTTGTGGTCAAACTGGTTAATATAATTAAATGATTCTCGTGGTAAAAATGCTTCGTGTTTTATGCATTTTTTTTAAATGATGTAAGCTAAAATCTTACTAAAATAAATATTTTGTAAAAGTTTATTGAACTTTTGGGTAATGCTGTGGGCGTATATGCATACACACGTATACGTTACGTTGAAGAAGATACCCTTCCCCATAAAAAATTAAACGACGGAAATTTGTGATGTCAAAAAATGTTTGAAAAACCCCCTCCACTTAAGCTTTATTTCCAGTACGTAGCTTTTTGCCTAGTTTTTTTTAATGGAATTTGAATTTTTACTTGTATAATAAGTTTATTAACACATACTGCCACTGACTTAAGCAACTTAAAATGTATTTTTTTCATCATTTTATTCTCTTATTTAACAGAATATACCAATGATCAGTGCAGAATCTGAATGTGCTTGAAATTCTTAAAAGTGGACACTTCTACCCTAAATGAATACAATTATTGAATTCTGGTATTTCGTCCTGGCTTTGATTCCCGACGACTGAAGGACTGTGTTACATTTCCATTCTCCGCTGTCTCGTAAAATATAAAATAAATTTAAATAATTTCTCTTTCAAAATCATCCACAAAATTATTTTGCCTGTGGCAGATAACTGTCATGTGTTTGGCCGTAATAAATTACCTGACTAACTCTCACTTATAAAGCTATATTTTGAAATTTTAAATTTCAGTCTATAACTCCCCTCCCCTGAAAGAGAAGGAATAACATTTTAATGCTTGTAAGGAATTTTTAATTGTTAGGCAAAAGCAGATTCGCGTAATTTTCTGCATTATGCTGTCCAGTAAGAAAGCAGTATTTTTCCTTTTATGATACGCTGTATGCGTAAATTAAAATTTATGCAAACATTTACATAATTTACTCCCAATCACTGCATTTTCTAATAATTTTACCGAAACTAATTTAGACTGTAAGCTTCAAATATTTTCATGAAATCATGCATAAAAATGCTTTGTGTTCGAATGAGATTAAAAAAATGGGGGATGCATTAGCATTTTTGTTATTTACCCCGTATGTAACATGAATGCGAGCCAGTTTGCTATATAATGATTTCGACTGAAGTAGCTTTCCCAAAATGTTGTTTGTATATCTTGCGTACTATATTCCTCATATTATGCGAACTTATTAGGACTGTGCATTCCAGTTCATTTCTGTTCTGATTGTGTCTCTAACTTTTTTAGTTTTGGCTCTCAAAATCAGGAGGAAACCTCCTACTTTCTTACCTTTTTCAGTTTTTTCAATGGAAACTTATAATAGATATTTTTCACTTGTGAAGCGCCTTTAAAGCACCCATTTATAGAACAGGACGCATTGCAAATATTGATATCGTGGCATAATATGTTAAATTCGATTATCTGTCCCCCTAGTCTGATAGCTTTAGTGCATTTTCTCATAGTCCAAAATAATTCACTGTGATCAGTAACGTTGCTCAGCATAGGAATTTCATTCAGAGCTCGGTTCTTTAGAACTGGTTAGCTACGTGGCGTCTTCAATTCGCTCTTTATCTCACTATGATGTTAATGTTCACTGTTTTTCCTAAGGATTTCATACTGTGGCTTGAGCATCATAAATGGCATCAGCAGAACTCTGTTGCTAAGCAGCGATTTTGAGGCGTAGAGTCCGTGGAATGTAGATTAATATTCAACTTTACGGCCTTTACGTCAAGATCGCGCATAAATGAACGCAAACTGACCAATTTGAACCAAGTAAACGATATAGCATCCGACCGTTGCGAATATGTCTGCGTAATCGCCCACGTTAGGGTTAAGTAACTGAGCCGTTTTTAACGTAAAAAAATTTTTAAAAGTTCTAATGTTTTGTTTTTATTTATTATTCTGTAAAATACGTAACCATTATAACTTTTGCAATAGTAATAGCTCAGTTTAATGGTTGCAGATGGTCTATGAAGACAACTAACGGAGTATCAAGATTTGCAGTGGACGTTCACTGCAGATTGGTACGGAAATTGTGCGCTCGGAAGGTTACCTATCCTGATTTTCTGTGGCTTTTAGATCTTAATCCTGGTAGATTTCGTAACCGGAAACTCTTGTTTTGTTGCTGCAGCACCAGCGGCCGAGTGGTTAAGAAGGCTGAATATTGCTAATTCGACCGAGGTGAACGGGCTGGCTGTGTGGTTGGTTTTCGGGAGGCGAATACGTGCTAGCATCCTTTAGAAAGGTTCTCGATGAAAGTATCACTAACCCTCGTGTGCTTTTCCATATTCTAATTCTTATGTTATTCAGGTGTGGTACCTATGAAAACTGTGATGCTTAAACCAGTTTAATGCCTGTTTAGAGTCTCCATGCAAGATATTCTTCATCAGTGGAGTTAAGCCTTCCTTTGTTTTGCTATTAATAACCTAACTGGATCATGTCTAGAAAAAACTATTAAGCAACTGTAAATGAAATTTAGATTCTCCTTTAAATTATTGTATGGCCAAAGGCAATTAGTAGAAGTCCACTGACGATTACTATTTCTAAAAATACTTCTGAACTCTACTTAATTTGTACAAGAATTATCAAATAATTTCGAATTATTAGAGCGTCAGGATTAATTTCGGTCAAGAACGTGTTGAACCTTAAATCAGTGCGAAAGATCGTGCATATGCCTTAAACTGAAGGGAAATCTATTAGAGGTGTAATAATGGAAGATTTCTTAAGAGTGTCTAAAAGGATCTAAAGTTACTGAAGCAAGAGATGATATATTTTGGAGAAAAGAATGAAACATGGAGAAGGTGGAAACTCACCGAGGAAGAAAAAGTGAAGTCTTCAGGATTTTTTTGTTTTTCACTTCCTCGTAATTTCTTTTTTTATCTTCGCTTTTATTTTTCACTAGTATTTTACTTGAGATTTTTTATTGCCTTCGAGCATTCTAAATGATCATAGACAAAGATTTATGATGCAATCTGAATTTTATACTGCTTTCTTGTTGTTTTAAGTGGGCTTGCGGTAAAATTGTTACAACACTCGTATTACATGTTTAATCAAAATTCCATTTAATCAAAATTTGTCTTATTTCAATCACAAATGAGATGAAGTATTTCTTTCGTGCTAATGAAAAAAAAAACTTAGGCAATTAATAATTCCTAGTTTTTGCCCGAATTTAATCACTGTAAAAGTTATTAAAGGCTGCCGGTAATAATTATTACTTATAATAAAATATTTAAAAGAAGCTTTCGTAAGACTAGGCTCTAACTTGAATCTGGAAGTCTTACAGAACATTGAACTGGTTTGTTTAAATGAGAAACGTTGGTAGTTTAAGATGTTTTGACTATTTAACAGTGAAAAAAAGAAATTGGGATTCATAAAGGGGAGGGGAAGCCATAGGTTTACTCTTTCTTGCATAATATATAACTTTTTAATAGCTTATTTTTTAAATTACTAAAAAGAATTTTAAGCTTAATTTTATGAATTAACTGAATACTATTTAGGCTGCATTTAATAAATATGTGCTATTCTTGCGTTGGGCATATTATGGTTAAAAGCCTTCAGCATTTTTTTTTTAAATTCTAAAACAATTTTAGGAATTTTTGGTTGATTATAGAATTCTAGTAACTTTAAGTTTCAAAAATATCAAGCAAATGGAGAACAGTTTTTCAGTTTCTTATGAAAACTTTTTAACTTTTCTGTAAATTGTCTGCGTGACGTTTACTTTAGGTATTTTTAATTGCTTCTTTAAGTAAATAACGGACTTGCTCAATGTTACTGTTTTGCTCCTGCTCTTGGCGACGTAGTTCTCCTTTCTGTCGCCAAGCAACCCCGTCCCACCTAGAAACCTTACAAGCTATTCAGCTTTCAGAGCGGGGTGCATCTAGCGGCAGCGTGCACCTATCTCTTCCCATCTTTACGCCTGATCCTTTTCCTGTATCTTTTCCCGCCTGAATGAGTGACAGCCAGTGTCCAGTGCCTCAGCCTCTGCAACTATGATTTACTACCACCTTGCAATGCGACACTGAGTATTTATAACATAATTTAACTCGTATAGCCCAATGTGAGCGGAAAGAGTACTCTTGTTACGAAAGTGTGCTTGAGTTTCGCACTGTGAACTGGTACTGTTATTGCTTCAGATAATTTTGTATCAAGCTTTATTGAACTCAGAAAGTGTGTTTGGTATGACTTATGACTCGTTGCATAAACAAAGCTATGGCAGTTACTTTAACGTGTCATCTCCAAACCGTTCTGCACTTTTATGTGTTCCATTCTTATTCATGAAGCCGTGTTATGCTTCAACCAGTTATTTACAGACTTTTTGTTTGAGTTATCACTTTTGAGTGACTGCTTTGTTTGGTTAACTACATTCAGGTAGATTCATTCAAATAGCTAACTGCAAGATAGAATTTTGTTGACGTGGTATGAAAGTTGTAAACATTGCATGAAGTTGTCATGTCGTTGAAGTTATTTGTATATGTTTAGAATTAGTTTGTAGCTCAGTGAATTAATGTGTAGATATTTATCTGCATTTTATAAGAAAGCTCGAACCTAAGTTTTTGCAATTTCGGGTTTGATCGGGGATGTTTGCTTAGTCGGTCTTTTTTTTTTTCTTTTTAATCGTTGATATTAATCGACTTTTAGTTCATTGTGGTGAGATCTTTATCCGGTGTATGAAAATGGTACTTTCTTATATGCTGACTAACGACACAGATAAAATTGTTTTTCCCACAGTTTAAAAGTAGTACCCAAAGGTGCAAAATTCAGGAGCTAGGAAAAATATGCTTCATAATTGTTTCGATGCGTTAGTTTTTTAGTACACTGACTGTTTTAGTACAGTTACATACCATTGTTAAACTTTACTGCCTGAATCAAATCCGTGAAGTTTATTGTTAAAATAAAGTTAGACTTGTAAGAAATTAGAAGTGTAGGTTTATAGGTAACTGAATGAATCATCCTTTATTTTTTGAAGCATTTTATAAGAAGTAAACATGTTTTCCTTCGCCTAATTGTCGATCAGCATATCATTGATAAATTTGAATTTATCAAAGGAAATTTTAAATATATATACTGCCAATATTAATTTGGGAAAGTGATATATGTATGTAGGTTGATACAGTTCGCATTAAATTCAAGTTATTGTTGAAATATATCCCACCGCATTAAAAAAGTTCCAGTTGAAGAATTTTACTTTAGATCTATACAAACAACTATTTTCAACCATAAACTACTATATATTGTCTTTTTAAAAAATATTCCTCCATATGGGTTTTTTGATAAACAGCGGTCTTTTTTTACGCCTTATTTTTTAAGTATGAAAATTAGAATATAAATCCCACCATTTGACTCAACTTTAGAGGAGAAAGTTAAAATAGCTGCTATATTTCAAAAAAAGAATCTTACTGGTAAATAACGTGCTGCTGCGACATCATTCACGGAAATTTAAATAAAACGGTAAATTCTTTTCCTATGAAGAGTTAAAAATGCGAGGAAAAATTTGGAACTAGAAAAAGAGGGGGAAAAAATCAGCGACTAAAAAAAAATTAAACCCTTCCCGC
The DNA here is from genome assembly GCA_000611955.2 of Stegodyphus mimosarum. Lineage (NCBI taxonomy): Eukaryota > Metazoa > Arthropoda > Arachnida > Araneae > Eresidae > Stegodyphus > Stegodyphus mimosarum. The sequence goes on from KK120795.1 coordinate 252,690, forward strand.
TGCAGAGTTTTAGCAATAAGTTTCTCTCCCTTGGAATTTCTAGGACTTTAAATTGGAAGACATCTTTTGAAAAGCAAATGGAGAATGAGCACTGCTCGTGCCTGATCCTTTTTCATTTCACTTGGAAAGTGCTTCCACTGCAGATATCCTAACCACCAGGACGAAACGAAATAACGGGGTGAAATCTCCTGATGCAAATTATTGGCTTTGCTTCTTGCAGGAATGGAGGAAAAGTGAAATAAAACGATTAGCTTATGAAACTCGTTTCTTTTTACCGGACTTTTTCCCTCGCGAGTTAGGCAGACTGTGAATTTAAAGTCTTTTTCACCAGGTGCTAAACTTTTAAGTTGAATTTAACATATGAAAAGTGGCCAGAACTTTCATTTAAACGTAACTGCTTTGTTTCTATCTTAGCAATCAGTGCATAATTCCGACGCTAGCGAGACTTATATTAATAAAGCACAAAACTAAATATTTGTTTTTAAAGTAACTGAGGATAAATTTATTATTTTACTAATTTTTAATTGAATTCTGAAATTTGAACAATTAGCATAAAAAAGGACTAGTTAGTCTCAAGAAATTTATTATACCCTGAATGTTATTGTTAATAGAAATTTTATGGAGCTTTAATTTTAGGATTTCTAAAAATTTGAAGTAATTATTTTTTTCGCGAAGTTTTAATTGCATGTTAGTTCTGATATCATTTGCTTTTGTTTTTGAGTGGTCTACAGTATTTGATTAGAAGTCGTTGTTTAAGTCATTTGGAATGATTAAACCCTGCAAGTTTTCTCGCAAATAAGAGAGCATCTTTTTTGTGGTCATAGTTCCATAATACAGCATTTTTACGCCAAAAGGAATATAGCTTTTCATTGTAATATTCCAGAGAGCTTGTTTAAAAATGTTTTAAGCATTTTTCACAAATTTATTTCTTTGAAAGATCAAGGGTTATATTATACTTCGTGATGGTTCTTCTGTCGTGAAACGCGGACACTTTCTAATTCCATTTAAAAAGCTGAAAAAACTGTATACATATCAAAAGTTTGCTATTCTGTTGACTTTATTAAATATTCGTAAATGACGACTTATGCTTAAGAGACCAGTAAGCGAGGTTTAAAATTCGAACTTCGGAAACTAAACAACAGTAATCATGTTTCTAGTCTCTCTGTACGCTGTGGCCATCACTGTCGGACTTTGCTTATATTGGTTTCTGCATAGCAACTCTACAAAGAAATCTGCCCATTCGCTTCAGGTAAGTGTACAGTGCTTCTAGAACTTATTTTTTCATTGTTCTTATTTGTATTTGAAAAAAAATAATTGATGTACTTCTGAAACTAGAGCCATGTATAAATTTTACCTACAAATAAGCAGTTAAGATTCTCAAGACTGTAGAGTGTTTTATAATCCTAACATGCGCAAAATGTTCTACGTTTTCTGAGATAATCGAAAACTTCCGTGTTCTTTTAAGTCTGTACTTTAACATGAGGCATTAGCAGAGCCTTGGGCCCCCACCCTTTTTCGAGGCATGTATATTAGGTTGCTGCAGGAAGCAAGCATTGTTCTAGCAATTCTGATTTGCTAGTAATTAGTCATACATTAGAAGTCACATCTTAAGTGTAAATTCATTTGCAGCAAGTATACGTGTTTATTACATCCTTAATCTCAATCTCCAGCAGGGATTCGTGTTTAATCTTTTAACACAATGGGTGCCACGTTATATTCAGCCGATGTCATATTTACTTTTCTGTTTTACTTTTGTAATGTGACTCTGGAATTTTCTCATATCAATCAAAATTAAAAGCATTTCCAAGTTGCTTCTGAGTCGCTACCTTTCAAATCGTCATAGGAATTTGTGCTGGAGTTCCTTTGCATATGAATGCTGTAAGCCTGTATTCTCGAAATAGTAATGCCAGTCATTCGTATGCGTATAACTTGGCACTCAGTGTGTTAAGAACTAACCGCAGAATCGTTTTGTTCATTATAATTTTGTTTTACTCTAATAAAAATAAAATCCTTTTAGTGACTATGCTTTACTAATAATAAAATGCTAGAACAGAAATTCGAAATGTTTAGAGGATTTTCATCTTCCTTTGTAAGATTTAAATAAAAGCAGTTTCTTCGTCATCCTTGCTGTAACTGAAATGCAGTTGAAAAATTAATCCTCCCTAGCTTCGATTAGCCTGATGTCTACTTGTTTGCTAATAACTATATCAATTACAAATTATTTGTTGTAGAACATAACTAATTGGGGCTCGGTCTTACGAATTCATTGTTTGCATATAATTCACTCACAGATAATATTCAACAGTATTAAAGGTCTGATAACATCTGCGGCTTAGCATTTCTGGGATTGGAGTGATATAAAGCTACTATATATCGTTTAAAAACAGAGAGAGAGAATTAATAGTATATGCTAGATTTTTATTTTCGACTTATCATTGTGTGTCTTAGAAAATGGTATAAAAATTCAGAAATTTATTAGAGAAGGCAACGAAAATGCTTTTGTAGGCCAAGTAATTTTTGCAGTTGTGCGAAACAAACAAATCAAAATCACAAATTAATGCTGCTCAAACACCTGTGGTACTGGCCTAGCTACAGTAACCATTCCATTCGACTGATAATTACTGTAGTGTGTTTTGATTCAGAGTTCAGCCTAGTCTTTAACTGATGAGTATACTTCTTTCTTGTATATTTTTTGTTTCGCTACTTCCGATATATTGACAGTAAACATTACCACTTAACTGTAAATGATTTTTTTTAAATGAGATTTGGCTTGAATAATCTTTTAAACTTTCTGCGTTAAATATGTTTTATTATTCTCTGTCTCACATTATGTCATTAATTTTCGTCATTAATTGTTTGACATTTCTGAAGAATTAAATATTTCCTGTATTTAAAATGGAATGTGCTGCTCAAATGCCTTTATGAAAGTTCCATTAAATTATATTAATTTTAAATAGAATTTAACTTGTATATTTTCCTAAATCATTCTTCATACTCTTGAACAAATTGGGAAAAACTCGAAGAATGAGAAGTAATATTCAACAATTTACTTAATGATTATTTTTCTTCCCCAAATTTTAAAGCAACGCATGTTTGTCCTCAGTGTGTGGTGAGGAGTTTACTGGTTGCAATTACTTCTCTGTTTATTTAAAACCCGAACAATAATACCTCGGGGAGAGGGCAAATATTTACAAGATCTGTAAGATTTACTCGGACTTCTTGATAAAAATAACTGTGCTCTCATCATCAGTCTGTTCTGATTATTTTAAACTCTTACGTAGTTGCCAGCATTATAGAACCAAAGCAAGAAATCTGGAATATTTACAGTTTAAGCTCCGATAAAAATTATTTAATTTATGTTATAACAAGTTGGAAAAAGAAATTAATAAACTTGTTGCGACGTATGTTGCATTTTTTAAGAGCTGGTATGTATGTGCACAAATCGTCTAAAAAGTTTTAGGAGTGTACTTTTTCAGCCAGTTCCTGTGAAGTTACAGAAACCAGTAAAAATTATTATTAAAACATTTAAACCTGTTGCATTTAATATTTTGTTTCCTTGTTTAAAGAACTGTTATTTTTTATTCTGTTTTTAAGCATCTATCAGTCGCTGATATGGAGGATTCAGAACGAGTGAAAGAGAAAAACTGAAATTTTCTCCATGCGATGCAGGTATCATTAGGCAGTTCGTTGCAAAGAAAGTGTGAGTTTTTAATCATCCCCCTAACTCGCCAGATTTATACCTACGGATCACTTCTTAGTCTTTAAAATCAAATCTCATCATAAAAGGTTGTATCATTTTGAGAGCATTTTAGAAATTCAGAAGGGCATAATGTGATAATGGAGTGGTATTAGAACAGCCAGTTTTGAAGTTTTAATAGAAATACATATAGAAGGCTAATAATAATAAAAAATGGCTTCTTCGAGTCGCATATGTTTAGGAATTCAATCCTAAAACTTTTTCAACACACTGTGTATTTGCCGATTGAAAAATATTTCTGTGCTCTTTTAGTAATTCTTAATATCTTTGCTCTGTGAAAAGAATTTTTTTTTCCATTGTGAGAATTCTGAGTTGATCTTTCATGAGATAGAATTATTCCGAAACTTACTTTAATATTTATTGTGTTCTTTGCTGTTAGATCAAAGCTTGTAAGTTAAAAGCTAGAACATGGTTAACTTGCGAGAAAATATTTCGCTTTTGATTTATAATTTTGAATTCGAATATCTTTCAAACTTTCCTCACAGTTAAGTGAAGATTCTTCGCTCCTTTTCTTTCTTTTTTGTCAGGTTCTGTGTATAATCATAGCATGTATTGGAAATTACAGTTTTCATTTACACGTAATTACGCGCATGAAATAAGGCCAGCTGTGACCACTACCGCTTACTTTATCGATTAGGCGAAGATTAACTGTAACCGGTGCTGAATTTTACTCCATATTATCCATATCGATACGTGAATACAAGGAATGGAATTGATTAGCCCCCTTTCTCACTTATCTTGTCCAGTCCAAAGTAAGTTCTTGCAAGCATTCGCTGTGGTCTCTTAGTTGTTGAAATTTTAATGAAGGTTCCTTATCTTTAAAATTTCTGATTTCCTTGAACAAATTTTAGAATTTGTGTAATCTTCAAGTTTTCCAGTTTTTCTTTTCTTTTTTTTAAAGTATTTAAGTTTTTAAAATATAGTGCTGAGGTCTTCTAAATTGACGGGCTTTGATATAGCTCTAAAACTGAAGGAAACGTTTTTCATTTTCGGAAACCCTTTTAATCAGAGCTTAGCGTTCACCATTTGTTGAGTAAACACTTGTAGTTCCAGCCGAGTTCGAATCCTTGGATGGCTATGTGGCTGTATTTTCGTGGCTTCTTCCATGTGTAACACGACAGTACGAGACAGTTCCATCAACTTTTTCTCCCATATCTTTAATTTAATTTCCGTACATGAAAGTTCATTTCATAAGGTATTAAAAACAAACCTAACAGTGACTATGCGTTTAACACAGGTGAATACTGGTTGTATGATCTGAGTTGGAACACAGGCGAACGGGATGCATGGATGTTTTTGTGGTGGCTCCCATCTGCACTGTGAATACGAGCCAGTTTCCATTTGAAAGGCCTCCACAAGGGCATTCTTCCTCTTAGCAGATAACCCTCGTGAGCTTTGCTAAATTAAGATAACTTAACGTATCTAAAAACTCAAATTCAAAGTCAGGTGAGCCAAATTGACCCCGACAAACTTAAGAAACTGGAAATGTTGAATTGTAAGATTGAGAGAACAGTTTGTATATCATTTTTTATTTGAAAGTAAATTTATATGTTTCATATTTTGCTTCATACCCTTTGCACTAAAACCCCCCTTTTTTGTTTTAACATAGGTTTTGCAATTGTGTTCGTAGTTTTCTGCTATATTTAATTCCATTCTTACTATATCACCTCTTTCAAGCCATCTTTTCTCGTAACTTGATAGTTTTATATAGTTTTTTTTTCGAACACTGACTTTCCAAAGACATAAGGATCTGGAGATTTTGCTGGAATCCATGTTGCTTCGTGTAATAGTAGAGGACTCGCAGCAGCTTAACTAATTTTGCAGTATGTTTGGTTTCGCTGTCTTGCTTGAAAATTAAGTCTGGCTTCAAACGTACTTTTCATGAGCTTTCTGTGAGGTTTTATTCCAGAATGCCAAGGTACTCAGTTTTGCTATTCATGATACTGTCCACAAGCATTTTAAATTTGAAACTTCTTTCGCCAACATATAATCCAAAGATATAGAGAGTCATCTCCTTGCTTTACTATTGGTATATATATATATATATTTGTGTTGTTGTTGTATTCCGTCTATACCACAGTTCCAGAAATCTTGAATCAACGTAAAGTACCTTTTTTAATGAGTTATCCATCTGATTCGAGAAATTGTACCTACAGCTCATCTTGCAGGTGTCAGTTGCAAATTCGTATAAAGTTCAGTCTAAAAATAGCACACAGATACTGTTTTAAAATCGGAAATGCTAGCTTAATGCAGATGTTTTCTCAAACGTTCCTTCAGTTTTTGCGCCAACGCTTCTTTTGCATGTATGAAAAACCGTATACGTCACACGAAAAATTAATAACTAAAACTTTTTTTTTCATTGTATTGTTATTACTTTCTTAAAAGTAAAGTTGGCATGCTTGGTGGTTTACAGAATATTCAAAAGCTGTTTTGAAAGTATTCGTTCAATTTTTGGGCTAGACTGTATTAGCATTTGAAAGACCTGTAGGGGGAATTTTATTAATAAACATGTTGATATTTTAATGATTTGGAACTCTCCAAGTTTTGTTCACAAATGTCAAATATGAGTGGGTACCTGTATGTCATTGCATATAAACATATCTTCAAGCTTCTTTTTAAGATGTCCGCCAGTGTCCGAGTCTATAAGACCGGAAAACTGTAGTAGTACATCCTGGATTCGATTCTCGGCAAACGAGTTGGCTACATGATTCATAATTTACCATATTTGTAGTACGAATACGACACAGTTTCCCTCTGAAAAAGTATCCTCTGGAAGACAGAGAGTCTTTGAGTGCTTTGCCGTACGTAGTTAAGCATTTTGAGATAGTAATTATACGAATAAAACCGGTAGAATGAAAAAAACCTCCAAGGACGTCCAATCTCATCTGGAATAATTGCCTTTCCCTTAATATGTTCAGATAATAGTGAATAATTTATATGTAAATATCGGTAGCATAGTATTCTCATTGTCTAATATTATTAGTTGCATAACAAGCTATTGATTAGGTTTTTTTAATGTGCCAAGATGTGAGTAGTATCAGTAAGAAGGTTTTTACATTGAAAAAAGTTCGCGAAATATTTATTTCTTTCAAAACTCAATATTTTATGCATTCTTTCCTAAAACTTTTTAAGTGCCCTGTGTATATAACACTAAACATTGCACTATTTTGAAATTAACTAAATTAATTAAGAGTTATTTATGTATAACTGTTATTAAATTTATTCCCTCATTTACTATTTTTAATGCATTCCTTACAACAAATAAGCTGTGTATTTAAGTAACGAACTTTTCCTTCATATTTTTTAATGAAGCAAACAGAAGTTTATTTCCAACTCAAAGTTGGAATACTATTCAAAGTTAATTGATGATGTAATACGAAAACGCATAGAATATTCTTTAAAGAACCGGAACGCTTTTAGTTAAAGGACCAGACACCCCATGTCCTTGTTAGATTTGCCGCCTTTCTTATATACCTATCCGTTGGCACACCAACAACTATTTGTATATAATAAACTCACTGAAGAGGCAGATCTTTCTTAAATGAAAATAGTGCAGTTAGTAGTGTCAAAGGCAGCCAGAAATAATGGGGCAATAAAAGTGGTGTACGATTCTTAACATAATTTTTCTCTTCTACGAAAAACATGCATTCATTTTTATTAAAGTAACTGAGTTATAGAACAAAGTCTCTTTGTGTCTAACGCAGAGTAACTGCAGTAATTAAAGTAAGATAAGGTTATTACAAGAGTGTTCGTTCTCTTTGAAATGGTCTCTTTTCGCATCTATGCATTTTTCTTCTTTCATCTTCAGAATAGCATACTTTATGACGTATAGTTGCAGAAATTTGTGAGCTGACGTTCTTATTTTCAAGCTAGTTTTACCTTCAAATATCTGCGTCAACATCTTTGTTCAGAACAATGGTTCCCAAATTTTGGGTAGGGTTGCGAAGGGTTTTGAAATGTTTTGCTTTATTGTATTAGTTATTTATACTTAATTAAGACTGGTAAGTAAAGGCATATTAACGTGAAATAAGAATTTAACTCAAATTCGTTATCTCGTGAAGAGAAGGTAAAAATAAACTTACACTTAACAACTAAATAAACACAAAAACACTTGAAAAGTCAAATAAAAAGTAGATAAGGACAGTTGAGAAAAATAAGCTTTTATATGCTTTTGGATGTAAACGGGGAGTAACTAGAAGCATTCATAATCAACCGCTTTTGGGATTCCAGCTGATTCTTTTTCTGCTCTTCTAAAAGTTTTTAGCTGCTGACAATCGAAAGCATATCAGAATCCATTTTTTTTTCAGTTATCATTCTCGCCTTTTTTTCAGAACTTTTAAGATTTTTTTTCTTGTTTTTATTTTTCTTCCAAGTACAAATTTCTTTTCACTTGCTGTCCGTGAGGTAGATTATTTGATTTAAATCCTTGCTTGGCTTTAAGAGCTCTGTTTATGTGAACAATATCTGCAGTAAATAAACGCTCGCTTTTAATGAGTTACGTTTGTTTTTATTTCGTTTGTAATTGTTTTTGAATTGTATAGATAGGTAGATTAAGTACTAATGGTTAGTTATATTTTATTAATTTCTTCTAGGACAATCCCTTCTATGTATGCAATCCCACCCCAAGAGGTGATTAGATACCTGTGGCTCTCGATAAATCTCAAATGTATGCGTGTTTGTAGCAATAAATCATAAACAATAACTTGTACCGATAAATCACACATACACAGTCCAGTCACATTAATGTGACCACCACGTACTTTCCATGTCAGAGTTAAATAACCAATCACAGAAGGCAGGTGGCAGCACAGTGCAGTTGAGCGTATATAAAGGGTGTGTGAGAGCTTCGGAAAACATTTCAATCGTTGGCGTAATGCAGAAACGAAGCGATTTATCCGACTTCCAAAAGGGCATGATCATTGGCTTTCGGGCCAAGGGTGGAAGCATTTCCGAAACGGCTGAGTTTGTGAACTGTTCGCGTGCCGCCGTGGTAAAAGTGTACCGTGCATGGCAAAATGGGACTGTCCAAAATCAGCGACGTGGCAAATGTGGTGCACCACGGGCCATAGATGACAGAGGCGAACGACGGTTGCGGAGA
>KK120795.1:262494-296539 GCA_000611955.2 Stegodyphus mimosarum
AAGATATTTACTTTATGTTAAAAAAGACTATAATAAATGATTACTCTAAAAATTACATGAAGCAGGTGGCATCTGAAACTTTCATCCAAAAATAAATTATTATCCCAACAGCTAAGATTTGTGAAATATTCATTTAACATTAAACTAATGTTCACTGCTCTCCAAGCTTAAATTAAAGAATATTACCACTTTCTTAGGCCTGGTTGCTAGAAAAATAGTTAAAACAAATTTACTTCCGCTGAGGCTACTGAAACGACTGCATTTAATTGCCCTTGAATTCTTGTGCGTGCATTGTGCTTCAATCTTGTTTCGTTATTCTATCCACGAAAACTCTTTTTGCGATAAAAGCAATAAATATTGCTGATTCTTCTTTCTTGAATGTTTCAAGTATCTTGGATTATATGGATACTTAAAGATTTCGCCTCGACTGCGCATCAGAGGCGATGCTTTTATCAATTAGCTAGGCTTGTCCTTTTCCTGACTTCTTTTTCTTAAATCCCCTGAAAATGTAGGTGTATGACTGAAGCCTTATTCGAGTTTATAAAAATGTGTTTGCCTTAATAAAATAACTTTATTTACGACAAGGAGGAAAAATTGATTCTCTCGTTTTCGAACTTTTGATAAATAATCCTCAGGCGGTGATTCTCTTCCAAACTTGACACGCGTTAACAATGTAGAATTTTAAAAAGTTTGTAGTCATTTTCTCAAACATGCAGTTTTTCCCCCTTTGGGTTTGGGACTTCAGTGGTTATTTCACGCACGAGCGATCACTTCATTTGAGCTCTTTTTCTTCTCTATGTATTATTCCGCTGTTTGTTTATTTTCGAAGGCTAATTCGAGAACTCGTCTCTCTTGTGCATTGAACATTTTTTTCCCCTTTATATCCCTACCCACCCTGACAAGAAAAATTTCCCGAATGTTTCCGCTCTTAATCATATTTTTTTCTTGCTTTATATTTTTTAAGAACACACTTGCCCCTCAGATTCATCCCCGTGGGAATGCAGAACGTTTTTCTGTACATTTTTGTAATTGGAAAGTCTTTGCTGTGTAATATTAAGCGATCTTTCTGATGCTGACGGTGATGGAAGGGGCTCCCCGAAGTAAATTATGCCCAAGGCGATAAATCTTCTGTCCTTTGGATATCGGAGAAATTAATGGTTTTACTTGTTTTTTGATATGAATACTCAAAGGACTCTTCCTTTCAAGTGTATATTTTAACATAAGTGACTGGAACACTAGAAGGATTCGGCATCTACTTTGCATAGTGAAAGAGGTGTAGCGAATAAAACATACGGCAAAAAATATCTCTCCTTTTGTTGTTCGATTTTTGGCAGATGTCATGCTTAAAACCTTTCGTTTGTTGATTTATTTCAGAAGCCACATATTATTTGTTATCATTAGGTGTCTTTCTCTGTGAGCATCAGCTCGCAAAAAAAATTAGTAACGTTTGGTAAATGTTTAGTGAACTGTTCTGTTTCTGTAGTGCGCTGTTATAAATAAACTTTGCAAATGATTTATCTTCCTTAGAGTATCAGTGTAATCATATTATGCAATACTCTTTCACCAGCTACGAAGCGATAAGTTCGCTGAACATGGTAGTTCGACACGGGTTCAAATACTGGCATGCGGGCTAGCTGTATGGAAATTTCCATGGTTTTCTCCATATGGAACGTAAATACGAGCTAAGTTTCCTTAAAAAAGTCCTTCACTAGAGTATCGCTGCTCTTAGGCAGATAGCCGTCGAGTGCTGTGCCATAATCTGATCCTGCCAACCTAAATTCTCACTCGTAGTCCTCTCTGCCAAAATTGGCGTGAAGTTTAGGCATATAAATCTGTGTGCTTTGCTTTAATTGAATAATCTATTCCATTCCAATCCATAATAAATTCATGTCAGCTATCTGACTTGGAGTACATTAAAAAAAGCTAAATATTCAGTAGTTTATGCTGTTAAAGCTAGTAATACTCAAACCAAAGTAAGTTCACAAGAGGCATATTTACAACGAAACAATATTTTATTAAAAGAACTACGTCTGAAGGATGCTTAAAAATGTGTATTTTGCCGTCATTAGTTAGCAGTTGCCTGTAAACCTAATGTGAAACGGAGATTTGCTTGAAAAGCTGTCAACCAAATTCCTTACATAACCATAAGTTCAATTAAATTTCAATTCAGTTTTAATTATCTCTCATCCTATATCCTGATTTTCTGGTCGTAAACTTCACGTTTTCCTTGGGTTATTGGTTTTCGCGCGAATAAAATGAATACGATGCAGTTTCCAAAGAACGTCCGCCACCTATGAAACCATCTAAGTACAGTTTTATGCTTTAAAAAAAATAAATAAATGAATAAAAATAAAAAAAACTTCTTAATGGAAAGTTGTTAAAGTAGGTTTTAGGTATTATATGTTAATAAGTGATTAATTTAGCGATTGTTAAAGTCATTCATCTTTGACTTTATAAAGCATTTTTACCACTCTTTTGTATAATTAAATTTAGTACAGATTTACTCAGCTTGCCCTAACATTTAATATTAACTGACATATTGCATATGAAGATATTCACTGAGGTACGAGTTGTATCAAACACCTGATCCCCTTACACTGTAATTAAGAAAGTTTTGCCTTCGCTGTGTAATTATCATTATGCTGAGCTTTCATCTAGAAGTGAATTCGTTTTTCTTCTAAAGCGCCAAAATACATTTATTATTCTGATGAACAGCATTTTCGCGAAAGTCATCTCAGAATGTCTTTTTGAAGTTATATGTCTTGTCATAAGTCGCCGTAAAAATATTACACAATTAAACAATTCAAAGCAATGTATATATATCATCTGCAAAAGTTATACTTTCATTAAGAGTGCAAATTTTTTTTTATTATTATTATTTGGCATCCTTTCTGGAAAAGGTGTTTGAATATCTATTTACTATGCATTCATTCAATCCCGAATATTTATGACATCCTGCAAGAGCTAAGGCATCAACAATACTGTCACTACTACCGTCCCCCTATTCCCATTGTAGCACAGCTGAAAAATATATTTTGTCAGAGAATTGTCTCTTTATGTGCGTAAAGCACGCAAAAATGTGAAAGTATGGAAATTGCGTGTGGGATTTTGATGGATCGAGAGAGACAAGGAAAATGTAGATTGCTTTTTCTCGGAGTGTTGAGCGTGCAGCTGTTAGGAAAAGTAATGGCATCTGTAATATTTATTTCCTTTGATATCTGGTTTCTGTATTTAAAAAGAAACAAAATGTAGAATTTTGCGTTATACCATTTTCATTCCAAACTAGATTATGTGGTTGTTTAGTTAATGTTCTGATTTATGATTTTCCAAGAACATAAATTTTCTTTCTATAATCCTTGTGTGTCTACTATTGCAACTTTCTGCTGTGTACGCAAATACAATTATAATTAGTGCACTACATTTTATTTACAAAAGTAACGGCCCACCAGTTTCTTAGTGGCTAAATCCGCGTAACACTGGTATTCTGGGCAACTGGCTTGGCTACCTTCGTTGCACTGGATTTCCATGGGTTTTGGAAAGGGTAACGGGAATATGAGCCCATAAAACTTCTTTAAAAATATTCCCCCTCCAAATAATGCCATCCCTTCTTTGGTAGATAACCCTCATGTGGTTTGCATCAGAAATAGTTGGACTTTTCACTGATACATTCATCAGTAATTGGGATTTCATTATCATCATAGAAGCTAGGTGGATTAAATAAGTATTGCCATGCTTTTTTTCCTTCTGTAGCTTAAAGGAATATTTGTTTTTTAGGAAAGCCTTTTCTCGGAAGGCCACCGAACCAGCTAACACTAGGTTACCTATTCATTGCTGTTAGCATTCGTGTACTATCCTCTTTACTATTATTCTGTATCTTATTGCTTTGATAGTGACAGTCCGCAACTGTCTTGCAAACGGTCCTAAACTACATTTTGGTTCACCAGCAGCCCAGAGGTAAGTTTACTGAATACTCTCAATTAGAATTGGGTTCAGATTCGGGTAGGAGTTTTCGTGGTTTTCCTCGTGCGTAACGTGAATACGAGCCAGTTTCTCATTCGAAATCATTTAGGAAGGCATCTCTTTTCTTAAGCAGATAGCTATCGCGTCCTTTGCCATAATCTAAGTTATTCAGTCCAATCCTAAATTGCATTTTATCTGTTCAGAGTTGGAAAAAAGATTAAACCTTATACGGACTTTTCCTCTTAATTGCACTGGAAAAATTAGATAAACGGGAGGGGTTAGTAATATGAAAAATAAAATAAGATAATGTACCATTTCCAGGCAGTAATCCAGAAGGGAATATTCTGGAATGAAATTCCTACAGATAAAAAAGGAAGGGCTTTCTAAGATTTTTGAAATAAAGTAAGTGATAAGATATATCAAGTCCGTTAACGTAAAAATGTTTAGAAAGCCTTCAGCTCTTGTTTTAAACCGTTTTGACCTAGAATGTCCACTCTGAAATCGGTACCCCTCTATCTTTTCTTCATGCGAAGATTTTTTATGGAAATAAGCATAGTTATTAAAATGCAGTGTTGTTTCTTTAACGCCTATTTTTGGTGGTGTTTAAAAAAAGGAGGTAGAACTTAATCTTCGCTAGCTTTGAATGCTTTAAGGCAACATTTTCTGGATATACTTATTTTATTCTCAAGATGTTTCAAAGGTACTTTCGTACTAAAAATATTTTTTTAAAGTTCCTATCTTGTGAGTGCTTTATATTTACTATATCTTGATGCGAGGCAGATTTTCTTTCGGGCTCTAGCAATTTCTAAAATTACCTGCTTCTTTTTTCCTGCAGATGTTCCTGCTGCAGCTGATACGAACGAAATTTGATAGTTTCGCCAGACTTTTATCTTTCGGAGGGGAGTGTAATTTGATAAGCTGGTTTCGCTGTCATAATATCTGTATCATGTTTTTCGAGAGTTTTAAAACGCGGATAAGTTTTGTTGGTTGTGTGTTATCAGCTGGGGGCAGAGTTTTCGCGAAACTTTGATTTTTCAGTTTCGTAGATAGTCAAGACGCAAGAGAAACACTCCGACGTGGAAAATAAGACAGGCAAATCGACAACCTTGTATTCGGCGTAGATTTTGTAAAATCCTATTCGATTTCGAAGGCAAAACGGATCCTCCTTTGTCAGGGGAATCTGAGGACTCGTTTTGCCCTCGAAATCGATTGGGATTTTACAAAATCTACGTCGAATACAAGTTGTCGATTTGCTTGTCTTATTTTCCGTAGATAGTGTTTGACAATGTAGCTTTCACGTGGAATTGCTTTGTTCTTTATCAAAACGGGATGCACGCAGTCTGGTGTCTCTTCGTGTTAAAGATATTGAGCGAACGCTTCTTTAATTATTGCGTTAAATAAAAATTCGATTTTGTATTGCGTTCCATTTTCGTAGTTCACGTACAAACAGATATAGTTAGGCGCTTTGTCTTTTATTTGAGGAATGTTTGAGAAGTACTTACACAGACACCTATTTTTAGTCTTTCGGCACTCTTTTTATAGAGAAAGGGGTGACAGAAACTGGAAAATCAAAGTTTATGTTTCTGTAAACGACATTAATTAGCGCTTGCTTGATGGTCTTCTTTTCGCAATTTATTTTTAACTGACACATTATTTTCAATTTAATTCCTTTCTGTACCTTCTGTTTCTTCCGTCAGCCTTCACCAGAATGCAACTTAGTATGGGTTTAAAAGCGAATCTGTCGTCTGCAGAGATTGACGTGACGACTACCCAATACAGTTCTTTAACACAAGATGAGCAACAGCGCGCCTTGTCGATTAATCTATATATGAGTGAACTTTGTATTTGCTTGACCGTAGGATTTGTATCCGCATTATCAGAGGCAATCTGACAGGTGGAATTTTGACTTTGTGGTTTACTTTTTTAATACTGAACTCCTGAAACCCCGCATGTAGTGGTGCTTAGTAGTTGTTAATTTTCAGTTGTATTTCGAGATGTAATATGTAATTTTTGATAAGCCTTTTAATTAAGTTTTACCTATGTTATTAAAGCATAGTTAGAAAACTCTTTGGTGCGAAGAAGAAAAATCATCGAAACAGTGGAAGGTTAAACAGATGTAATTAAACAGCCAGTAAGATTTAATCTTACATCTATTTAAGCTTGCATCATATTTGATACTTACTGTGTTTATACAATTTCCCATTAAATTTAACGCAACTGAAAAATTTTTTTGATGTTTTACAGGAGTTTTACACTGAAGCTCTGTTTGGAATTTAAGGGATCATAATAGATTGGCACAGAGTTTCTTTATTTGTGTGATTTTATTGGCATAGGATAAAATAAGAATTAAAAAAAAAAAAACCGGCGCGCCAATTTAATAGAAATAGTTTTTATTATGTCTATCTAATGTGTGATCAAAGCTTACAAAAGCAACTCCAAATTATGTCTTACCTCAGTTGCTTGACAGAAATATCAATCAAGTGTACGGGTTTCATCGTGACGAAGAGGCAGCGTTTGTGCCTATCGTTGCTTTGATTTTGGGCAATAAGTACAAAGACGGGTAAAAGTATGGAGGCCACCAAAAGTAATGTGTCATAGGTTAACAGGAGGTACTGCCTTCCCATACTAACTGTTCCTGAAAAAGAAAAAAAAAATAAATTTGCAAAGCCTTTTAGAAGCTTAGAAAGGAAATCATCTAAAGCTTTCCGAAGGATCTAGAATTTACTTGTTATGGTACATCGCGCAATTCCACCGTACACACCGCATCCAGTATTTATTAAAACATAGCTTTAGACATAATGAGATTATAATACAGTTTGAGATTTTCAAACTAAGTTGAAAATATCTGTTTTGATGTGGGAAAAAAAGGGGGGGAGAGAAAAGAACAGATAAACCAAAAAAAAAGGAAATATTAGTATAAGTACTGTGTTGTTATGAATATAAGTACAATGTTATAATGAACTACATTAATAATATTCAGTAAGTGTCCACGGGTTCAAATCATTTGAGAATAGCATCAAAATACGCTGTGAGTTAAGAATCGCTCAGGAACTTCAGAGAATCAGCTTAAAAAAAAAAGTGTTTGATATAACGTGGAGGAAAAAATATGACCTCCTGGGCAGCGTATTCAGTTCATATGCGTCAATTTCAAGTTTTTAAGTATATTAATTTGTCCTGCTCTGCCCCAGTTTTCAAGGAGAAAACCCGTGCATTCAAAATTCTCCTGCCTCCCTTCTCTTGTCACCGACCGT
Organism: Stegodyphus mimosarum; assembly: GCA_000611955.2. Lineage (NCBI taxonomy): Eukaryota > Metazoa > Arthropoda > Arachnida > Araneae > Eresidae > Stegodyphus > Stegodyphus mimosarum. The sequence continues at coordinate 269,706 of KK120795.1, forward strand.
TGGAAAGGACTTCCGGCTCGACAGTATTTTAAGTGACTCTATGCCGCAAAGACACTATACATTAATAAACATCCATGTCTTCTCCGGGATACAAAACTGGACCACAAACTATTGCATCTGGCTTCTCTACTTCAATGGCAACAAAACATTTTTCCAATTCTAAAATTGATATTCAGCGCAATAACAGATGGGTAATATATTTTGCTTATAGTTAAGCGTATAGAAACCTGAAAGAGGCGAAGCAGATATAATCTAACTATCTTCAGTTTCTGTTAAAAACAACGTTGGTTTGGAAGCTGACTTGAAGAAACTATTTCTCCCTATAAAATGCAAAATTCTATTTGAGTTGTCAAAGGAAAGCTTAATGATTTATATTTTTAATTCATTTAATTTCATTCCCTTGACATCTGCAATGCAGCAATATTTTCACCATCCTCTTCTTGCAATTTTCAGTGTTTTGAGAAACTTGCGCTGCTGCAATTCATAGTGCTTATATGCGTAATGAGAAACGGCTTTGTATAACTGTCTTAGCAGAAACGCGGATATGATAATCGGATTGGTTCTTGAGCACGGTGCTTGCACTGCCATAACTGAGAGATGGGCATGTGCACTTTATAATCGATGGAAATACGTTATGCGGATTGATTTTAGATTGCCTATTCTGTGTACTATGAAAATGAACCGCTTTTATGATGTACGCCAGAGTATGAAATAAGATGATTTGAATGCAGTTGTTTCCCTAATGATTTTGGTATAAATTTGATTTTTTACGTTGCTGATGTAATATTGTTAGATGAATTTGGATATTGATGCTATATCTTATCTCTAAGGCACAGAACATTTTCAGAATTATTAACGTTATTATCTATTCTGGCAAAAAATATTTTTGCTCCTGAGGAAGAGGAACCTCTGTCCGATCGCTATTGAAATCGATAGCGTTTTATTCAAAATCACCCGCCAAAGTAAGATGGCTTTTTTTTTTTTTGTCTAATTTTTAAATTTTTCTTTCTTTTTTTCCAAAGCTGCTTCTAAGATTATGGATATAATATAAGTAAAATCACGGAATATTTGTAATTTTGCTTCAAGCTCAATTTCGTTGTTCTGAATCTTAGGCTGTTTTTTTTTTTTTTTTTTTTTTTTTTTTTCTTATTTTGATAAGTGAATAGCTCCAAATCATCTCTTTCGTATATTGTCGTTATTGTGTGCTTTGCCTTAAATTCACTTGTTTATAAGCGTCAGTTTAATTTTTGAGTTGATCATTCTTCTCTGTCTCGTTTTTTTCTCTGTCTCGTTCTGTTCTCGTTGTCTCTGTCTCACATATTCGTGACATTCTGTAAAGCTGATGAAAATACTTAACTTCTACTGTTTTGAAATTCAACGTCCCATTGCGTCCTCCAAGTGGATTCCTGTCTCAGTAATTAATTGTTTTAATTGGCCATCATGAAAGATTCTTTTTTATCACAATTCTTTTTCTTTTAATCGGTACTAATTTTTTGACTTCAAATTCAAAAATTAGGTTGCATACATTTCTTACTTCTTCTAAACTTAATTATAAAAGGCTTACAACAACAATAAATAATTCTTCTTCCTCTTCCTTGAGCTTTTAAACCAAACGTGTATTTGCTCAGCTAACGAACCAAAATACTTCATACATTGGCATTAAAGTATAGCATGTATATACTCTAACACATGAAGTGACTTATGATTACCAAAGAAGAAAATCTATTCGGAAATCTTATAGAGGTTTTATCGTACTAAGCCACATAATTTGAAGTTTGCATTTATTCCTGTCTTTTCATTGTCGGTGAATGTCTTTATTATTCAAGATTTTTCGGTAGAGGTATCAAATTTAGTTATATTTTTATCAAATATACTTCAACTAAATTTATCAAAGTTAGTTGAAGTATATCCTTTCGTTTATGCTAATTTCGCTGGAAAGAAGAAAATCGTATTTGAACAGAAACCATAAATAAATCTCTAGTTGAAGGTGGATTAAAAAATAATAGTAAAGTGCTGTATCCTCCTTAAACTAGATGCATTTTCAAGAGTAACTATAGACACCAAATATTTTAGCGGAAAAGGAAATGCTTGTCATGTTTCTGCAAAGAGTTCTGGAATAAATGATGAAAAAAAAACTTAAAAAGCATTATTGTATTTGAAAATAAATTCTATCTTATATTTTTCTTTCAATCGTAACTCTTTTTTCCGAAGAAGAGTTCATAAGATAAAAACAGCGTGTTTGATCTCGAAACTGGGCTACCAAACGTAAACAATTTTACATGCGCCTTGAAAGGAAAAGCATGCATTGTCGCAAACATTTTGAGGCCTACGATTGAAAAGAGTTGAAATGAAAAGTGTCGACCATGGAGAATAAGCGGATATTCTATTTTATTCTCGATGCATCAGGGGACAAATTTATCGTGGAAATGCAATATTTCTTGAATCTTTGCGATTGGTAGGTTTCTAACCAATGTATCTTTCATGCGTATTCAGTATGTTAGGTATTTCTGGAACGCTATGTTGAACTGGGTGCATAAAATTATGCGAAATATCTCAATTTTGGCTCTTATGTATCAAGCAAACATTAAGCGAACTTCTCTGTTTGTATGGAAATGAGGACGTCTATCATATCAAGTTTCATGATTTTTTATGCTTTCAGAAATAACTTGCCTATAATCTTTATGGAACTTCTATCTACATTTTTAGACTACTAGTGGTCGAACGATAAAATCGCTGAATGCTGGTAATTCCACCGTGGTTCAAAACTCGGGGTGAATGGGCTGTGACTGTATTGGAGTTTTTGTGATTTTCCTAATGTGTATCGTGGAAACAAAACAGCTTACTTTGTAAAGTCTTCCATGAAACTATTCCCTCCTTTAAACACATAGTCCCCTTATGCTTAGCCATAATCCAAACCAATCTGCGTTTTAATATAAAGTTAACATATTTCAGGTAAGATTTAGTATGATCACTTCTTTAAATACAAACTCTCTACATCTCAGCAGCTCCAAAACCGCATCTGCACACAATTCGATCTCTGTTTACGTTTATATTATTCATGGATACATTTTAGAGAATATCAGTCTTTAGAAGATGTAATTGAAGAATTTACGCTTCTTATTCTCTTCCTGAGACTAACTGCAAACCGTTATTTATGCAGCTGAAAGAACGAATTGCTATTACTGTAGTATGTGTGTAAAATGTAGCTCCGTTTAACTGAACAGAATAGGTTCAACATGCGTTCGGATAATCGATTTTTGTGCGCATTTGCAACAGTGATTATGTCAGTTATATAGTTCATTATCAAGTTTTTAAGGTATTCGTTTTAACTCAATGAAAATTTAATTTTAAACTTCAAGAGTTTGTCGTGACTTAAATTGTATTTAAAAACAAAACAAAAGAGGAAAAAGTAATATTCTCAAATGTCTTTTTTCCCACTTTTTAATCCTCAGCTATCGTGTTTAATGCTTCCAGGAATGAACGTAATTTGTCAGACCGGCGCGGTTAGCTTGTAAATCTGCGAGCGCCTTTTTCAAACTGCCAGTCTTTCACAAAGATTACCGTTGCATAAAGGCACAAAGATGCCGGCACCACCCTGGAGCTTGTTGTCTTGACGAAAGCAACTCTCAGCAAGGCTGACGGGACGGCTATTGGAAAGTCTTAAGCTTGGCAAACAGTCGCGAACTTGCACAAAGGTGCCGGGACCCTCATGTGAAGGTCTTAATCTTCGGGAACATTTTCCAACTTGCATAGTGGCCAGCACCTTTATAACATCTTATGGAATCGTCTGGATGCCGGGACAGCGAAATTTTTTGCTTTTGTGCAATTGAGTTAGATCTAACAATTATGAATTTGCAACGAGTTAACCATGACGGGGTTAAGAAGTTTAGTTTAATACGATTAACATCAGTTTATCTTTCGATTTTTTGAACGTAAATCTTTTTTTCCTATGAGTGTACTGTTTTTTGCTGCACAAATTCTGCATTTATCATTGAGTGGTTCGTCCTTAAGCCATTGATTCCGGTAATAAAGGGTTACAGGCACTAGGGCTTCGGGAAACTTCCCGAATTTCCGATGACTCCATCCGCCCGTGCGTGCTTCATTTTTTTTAATAATTTATAATTGTCAATTTATCTTTAATTGAAAAGCAATTGCGTTTACATGCCATATTTAGGAACAATACACCCCAAAAATAGGTCAAGGCCCCCAAATCAAGTAAAAGATGTAAGTCTAGAATAAGACAAACGGAAGCAAAGAAGGCTAGATGAGTGGTGTACTTACAAGAAGAGATTTAAGATTCAAGAATTGAATTATCGAGTAAAAGGTTAAAAGCTATCCGAAAATTTCGAACACTTGCATGTTATTTCGAGACTTTTCCTGGAATCTTCGCTGACAAATAGCTCCAAGTAGTTATTTAAGAACTCAGATAACTTACCGTTCAAACGATCGAAGCTTTACAGTAGCCCTTCCCTGCATTTGATAATCCGCCAGTGGCAGAATGATGCGTAATATGTATAATTTATCCCGGGTTAGGTTTCCAGTAGCTGAAGAGACCAACTTTAGTTTCATGTTTTTTCCCATATGTAATGTAAATACGAGCTCGAGCTAAATTTCTGGTAGAAAGTTCTCCGAGAAGACACTTTTATCCATGTTTCGAGTATTTGAAAATAATTAGTTAGCCAATAGTCTGCGTTTAATATGATTAAAACTCGTTAATGTAGACGATTAATTAATTAATTTTAGTTTCAGATACGAAAAACTTCGCCTTTCAGGTCAGATTTAAATACAAATGCGTAGCTAACTAATTAACTTCTTTATTATAGGTTTTGAAGTTTGTTTTCTCGTAACCAATTATCTGTGCTTACTATAAATGCTTAAAATCTTTGTTGCTTTGTTTGAATATTCTGTTTGTTATTAATTTTCTGATTGCTACTAAATATTGTGGAAAATTTAGCTGTCTTCTCTGTAGCTTCTAAGAAACAAGAAATTAATATGCTTTGCACGCATTGCCAGAGTTTGACAAATAGCTGGAGAGAATGGTTAGTAGTTAAAAATTACGCTGTGGTATGACGTCCTGAAACAAATTTAATCCACTGCATGAAGGAGACTCTGATTACAGATCTTCTCGAGACGAGTGATGCACTGTTCCCCGCTGAACAAACTACTGGACCTGTTATACTATATTAATCTAGGCCCTACACCCTGTTATTTAAAGATGCATCAAATTACACTAAATCTTTAGTTAAATTAGAGTGAGTTAGTTAGATTGTTTTGATTTTTAATCGTCGCATCTGTATGTTGTCAATGATTTTTAATCGTCGCATCTGTATGTTGTCAATGATTTTTACTTTCGTTGAAGCATTTAATTTTCTTCGTTTGTTACATAATTTTAGAGTTCGAAAGCAGATTATCAAATTTTTTGCAGACCTTTTTCATATTTTTGAAAAATCCATATTTTTTAACTCATTGAACTTCAACAGTTTTGCTGTAATTAATATTCTAATATTACCATCTTGCGTCGAAGTTCGCATTGAAAGTATTGTTTGTAATTCACGTCCTTCATACTAAAGTAAGTTCAAATTCTAAATAGAAAAGCAGCTCTCTGTTATTCAAAATAAGCTGCATTTGTTTCCAATGAGATTCATCTAGCAGCGCCTTGCAGAAGATTTTAGTATTCATTCTGAAACACTACCATCACATAAGGTGTGGATGTAACTAATCAAACTTGTACTAGGAAATGCATACCACCCACCGTAGTTGAGAGACGTATACTAAATTGAACCTGTCTTAATTTATTCTCTTATTTACGTAACTGAATAGTTTCATCGAATTTGAATTTGAAGTCTCTTTTTGAGGTTTTTAATATTTAAAGGTGGCAAGGAGCACTACTGAATGCAATTGCGGCAAGGAGCAGTACTGTAATATTTTAGAAAGGCAGACTTAAAGGGAAACACTATTTATTTGTATGCTACCTTTGGGGAGGATGGAGGAATATTTCCTTACAGTAATATACTTGGCGAAGAGAAGATTGTTGCCTTTGCAGAGGAATATATTTTGCTACTAGGACTACCGCTAGAAGCCATATGGGATACAAATATGTTATTACGTCAAAAATTTAAAACATTGATACATTTCTTAATAACGTCTCAATATAAAATATGTATTGTTAATAGTTTCAACCAAAATGTAAATCTAATGTTGTAACGAAGATAATCAAATTGGCGTTTGTCAATCAAATATTGCTGAATCTCATCCCCGGTGAATTATCCTGAGACTTGAACTGGAAATTCGGTAAATATAGTTATGAAGCTAAATTAAACGACTGTAATTTAAAATATACTTAAGTGTATAGTTTTGAGCTATTTTCAGCCGAAGAAGTAAAGGCGCGTTCACACGAGTACGCTGGCAACGTAGTTGCCGTAAATTTTTCTTTCGCCAGCGTAAATTCGACGTAAAACTGAGTTCGCTCATTTTCAGCTTTTTCGCTCGCGACATGAACGAACAGCCAATAGCTGACTGAGTTCTTATCACGTGTTATAGTCGGAAAAAACATGTTTACAATTTTCAGTATGGCGTCGGATGGTCGGAACCACATAGTGTTTGTTTTTTTCAAAGAGATCGTGAAACTGTCCACAGGAATAAAATCATCAGCATTGTTTATAACATCCTCAATTCTCTCAAACCATATAGATTGGTTAAATCTCAAATTCTCATTAAGGGGGTGGGTGAAACTGTATATTTATAACGCAATCACCGGACCAGTATATACATATGCTTCACCTGTATGTAACACTGTAAGTAACATGAACCTCAATAAATTACTGTTTCTACGAAATTAAATTTTCTGCCTTACAAAATTCTCCTTAATTATTACAAATGTTCGTTATTTCATGTATAACAAGAAGCTCTTTAAGTATCCCAATATTAAATGCACCAAATACTAACTTCAACAGTATAACAACATTTAAAATAACGCAGTTGACTATGAAAGAGTATTCAATAAAATACAGTTAAATTTTTTTTTTCTAAAATTTTCGAGGACAGTTACAACTTAAGTCATACGGTACACATTTATTAATTCTAAATTAAATTATCTTTGCCATGACTTCTACTTGTTACTTTATTTTTTGTTGGAGTTGATGTCACATATAGCTGAGAGGTCAGCGCGCTAGATTGCGAAGGGAAAGGTTGCGAGTTCGAACCTTACCCGTATCAATTTTAAATTAAAGCTAGCTTTTCTCATTTTGTAACCTGTTTCTTATATTTAATAATGAGTAATTTTATTCTTATTTTATCTATTTATTATTATTGTTTTCATTTCTTATTTCATCTATTTTTACTATTGTTTTCAATTTAGTTTAAAGGTGCGCACTGTAAATAGGAACCATTACCCATTATTTAATGATATATATGCATCTCTTGTAAAAATTATTTTTTTATTTTTACCTCATCACATATTTTATTCTCCACATAATTTTACATAAACTGCCCAAAATTTGAATCTTATTCTAAATTCAAAAATAAATAAAAATAAGAAAGAAAACAAAAGAAGAAATCTGAAAGCTTTCAGATTTTATATTACTCCCAAACTTTTTTTTTTTTCATTTACATGCACATATACGTTTTGAGAGTATTTGGGCTAACATATTAATGATAAAGTATTTAAAAACTGCATATCTTCAGAAATTTTATTGGATGAACTTTTTTCTTCTAATTTGTTTGTATAATAATATATGCAGAATAATCCAATTAGAGAACACTTTACTTATTACACAGATTCCTTTACACATACTCCCATACCATACATAAATAAGGAAACCAAGGGAGGGGGGGGGAAGATTAAAAAATATGAAGTTGATTTTACTTTATGGTGGATGGTGTTTCAAGTCATTTAATTCTCTTTATATACTGTTTTATAAATTTTTTAAATTTAAAATTTCTACAGTTTTATAAATCTTAACAACCAAAACATGGTGTTTCATCATTTAATTCTCTTTATATACTGTTTTATAAATTTTTTAAATTTAAAATTTCTACAGTTTTATAAATCTTAACAACCAAAACAATTTTATAAACCTTAATTTGCATAAAACTGATTTGTGCTTATAATAAATGTTTGATCTTACTATCCGAGTTGCTAAATTGCTTAATAAACAAAATTTCGCTATAAAACGAATCAAGTGTGATATACTTCTGACCAAACTACGAAACAGCAAATGAACCATTTTAAACTTGTAGCCTTCTGTGAATGTCACATGATTTTTTCTCTTCAATAATTCTATTGGCTAAACGCAGACTTCGCTCCCGTCCTCGTTTGGACGACTTTTCGCCGGCGACGTGCGTTTCGTTATGTCAGTTACGTCTCTAACGTAGTCGTGTGGACGCTCCTTAAATCTAATGATGCAATAAAGATCGTTAAATAGGCACTTGTAATAAAATGTTGCTGAATTCTGATTGGTCAGAAGCTTCAACAGGAATTTCGGTAAAATATAATCAAAAATGCTGAGGAGTTAAACGGCAATAATTTAAAATGTCACTTTAGAGAATCACGTTTTTAGGCTAATTTAAGCTATTTAGGGGGAAGATGTGAACATGGAGATCATGTATTTCTAGTTGTAAGTCGCTCTCGAAAGCTATTAAACGATAAGAAAAATGGCTCATTTTCGAATTAAAGAGAGTTGCGAGTATTGCTAACATTAAACTATCAGTTTTAACAAAGGTTTTAGCTACTTAGCCAAAACAACTTCGCTCTTGCAATTTAAGTAAACGTCTTAAGGACCAAATGTTTGGCCAGTTGAACATTCATATGGAAATTAGGAAGATGTACTTAAAATAAAATCCCTTCTTTGTGGCATTATTTTAAGAAAATTAAATTCTTCTCATACATTTGCAAAATAATTAAAATTCTGGAGCTTGAATTTTCATTAGGAAATTTTACAGCTTTAATTACTTTGCTTGGTTCTCGAACGTGGGTTCATTATCACTAATAAATCTCATTTCTTTCCTGAAATGAGAATAGGTGGGTATTGAAATTAGAAGCTTTACCACGCTTTTGAACGCTGTCTAAAATAAACCTCAGTATAATGATTTCGATTTAATGTACAACCGACGTACGTACTTTAACAGAAAATTTCCTTTAATTCACATTCCTTTCTTAATAGGATGTTTCTTATTTACCTTCACTTAAAAAATATTTTCTTTTATTCCTTTTTAAAAAATAATCCCTAATGATTTATTGCTTTTCACCCAAAAGATCATGTTTTCTATGTTCCTTTTATTTCTTTTCACCAAGACAGAAAAACTTGCATTTTGATCTCTCCCTTTGGTTGAAGGGGGAAAAAATCATCAAATCGCTTGTTTCTCTTCATTTGCAAAGAAAAAATCCCCAATTTTATCTCATTTAAAAGTATAAAAGATAAAATAATAATTTAAAAGAGTGGTGACTAAAATTTTCCTATTCGCTTTTCTTTTAATCCAAATAAAAATGCATAAAATTTTTCGTGCAATCAATTTCTTCTAATCGTTCGAAAATAAGTTTTAGCTAATCTGAAAACAGGGTGTAACGGATAACAGAATAATCTGAAAAGAAATTTTAGCAACTGTAAAAATAATTCCGCTTCGAAATGATTGCATTTTTGTTTGTACGATTTACTTTTTCTGTAAAGAGAAGTGAGAAATTTTGCAAATATATTTCGAAGATGCTTTGAAAAACTATGTAATCCAAAGAGCGTGAACTGCGTGGAAATATATGAGGTATAGTAATATATTCGTCTCCACAGTCTGTCGAATGAATGCTAAATATTTTTCATGAAGAATTTAAAAAAATGTATATTCATGTTTCGAAAGTCCTGTTGCCTTTCTGACTGCGACTGTCAAAAGAGAAAGGTATTTCTTGGGATTTCATTATTATCACAGCATTCGTCAGATGAAATCGTTTTGTAGTTATAAATCTAGATATTTAATCATTATGTGGTTGAAATTTACAAAATTTTTAGTGCACGTCATCCGTTATAGTTTAAATTCCCTAACCGTTCTTGCAAAATTTAATAGTTCACCGGAAAAGATAATACAGGATGTTTATAAAGTTCCGGACCCATTTTGATGTTTAATAACTCATATAATAATAAAGATATAAACAAAGTCATGGCATTTATTGATGGAATAACTTATATATTTTCCTTTTCAGGTTTGAATATCTTTACATTTGTAAATTTCGTCTGCGCGTGCGGTTAATTTCAGATAATTTCATTTTCCAGTCTAAATATCTGTACTTTTCTGTAATGTTCTCCGACGAAGCATCCTTTCATCTTTCTGGCATTGTTAATTGCCATAATGTGCGCGTATGGGGATCTGAAAACCCCATGAATGCCGTGAGGCACAAACGGATTCCCCAAAGGTTAATATGTGGTGTGGACTAATGCACGACCGAGCCATTGAGCCTTTCGTTTTTACAGAAAAGACGGTCTGATCAGTCGTATACTTAGACATGTTGGAAAACTTCGTATTTCCAGAACTAGAAGAGCTTCAGCCACATGTCTTTTTGCAACAAGATGGTGCACCATCGTTCGTAGTTCTTTGAATGACCATTTTACAGGAAGATGGATTGGGCGAGGAGGTTCAATTCCTTGGCCACCCAGATCACCCGACATAACGCAGCTGGACTTTTTCCTTTGGGGATTTGTAAAGGACAACGTTTACAGGAGGAGATTGTCGAACATTGATGACCTAAAAGCCAGAATGACAACCGCAATAGCCTCTGTGGATGCCGACATGCTTGCCGGTACATGGCGTGAAATTGAATATCGACTTGATATTCTCCGTGCGACGAAGGGGGCACACGTGGAAGTTCATTGACAAGGGTCATGAAACTTTTTGAGTCTATCTAACCATTTATGTTATTAATTTTAATCTATCTTTATTATTTTATGAATTATTAAACATCAAAATGGGTCTGGGACTTTATAAACACCCTGTATAATGATGTACTTTTGAGGTTAAATATATTTTTAGCATATTTGTACCAGTTTATGTACTTATGTTAACGGAGTATACAGGTAGATATATAAAGCTGTTGCTGTCTCCTTAAAAATTCATAGAATTTCTGAAATTTTCCATGGAAGTAATGCAGTCAGATGTAATAAATCGCGTTTGCTGTTAAATTTATTCAGCTATTGCTGTATTTCCTTTAAGAAAAACATTGACTGATGTTACAAACAGGATTTCCTATATAGCGTATTCTGCTGTTTTGTTCCGAAGGGTAATACGTTTTAAACGATGTGCTACTAACTATTCTTATACTTTCAAATAGTTTGTAAGCTTGAGTACATTGTTGTAACAAAGCACGTGATACAATGAAACAGACCCAAGTCGAGCCTTATTATTTATTATCCGGAAAGTTTAGATTTATGAATAAGGAATTATTACGAGCTTTATGATTTCTTATCCAGGAATCGTAATGCTCGCTTATTAAGCTCCTCCCCCATAAAGAAAGGCAAGAAAGCGACTAACTATGTATGGTATTTTCTTTCTCCTCTCTGCATGCCTTCGTGGTGTAACGGTAGCACACTCGACGTCCTAGCGAGGGTATTGCTCATTTTTCGTGTTTCCTACTTCAAAAATCCTAATGACTGTACAACTAATCTACTACGCTTTGTAAGAAGTTAATTATGTTTCTGTCAAACCTCAAATGACCTCATTCCTCTTTTTTTTTTTAATATATCGATGTTCTATCAGTAGTATTCTTGTGTTTAGTCAATAATTCGCTGATTTTAACTGAATAATGATCACTGATGCATCCATAATGCTTACGTATATCCAGGGTAATAAAAATCGTCTGGCTTCCATTATCAGACTTCTGTAAATTAATCAATTTCTTAATTTAACCGCCAGTAATTGTAGTTGAGTCAGTAGTTGCCAGTCAGTAGTTGTAGTTGAGTCAGTAGTTGCCAGTCAGAGCAAAGTAGTTCCGCAAAAAATTAACGATTCTTGTAAATATAACTTACACGAAATTATCTCATTCCCTGGCGCGTGCTGTAAGTCCACTAGGAACTTCCACTCGCTTTCAGCTGTAAAGTGGAAGGTCCTTGGTTCGAATTGCGGCGAGAGTGTAGTGAAGTTTTCACCTTTTTTTGCTTGAAAAACTCTGTAGTCTCTATAGTGATGTCCAAACTTAAATGTGATGGATGGTAAATCGTCACAACTGAGATTTGGTTGTCTGGGGTCATATTCTTCTCCTTAGTCTCCCTTTATGTGGGGAAGAATCGCAAGAAGTTTGAATCAAGCAATAAATAGTCTGTGAATGTAACAAAATAATGTGATATTCTGAAAATTTGGTAATAGCGATCTAAATTCATATTCCTGTGTTGGCTGAGCACTCCTCTATCTAATTGGCGTCACTAGACGATTAGGGGAAGATTCAAATGTAAGGCATTATCTTATTCCCTTATGTCCTGGTGTAAGTGGTTAGCATGTCTCGTTAGCAACTAGTAAATCCGTCGTTTAAATCTCGATGAAGGAATAATTATTTTTTCATGCTCCCGTCTCCAAAAAACATACAAATTAAAAATGAAAGTTCGTTTTGCTTCAGTTTTAAATGACGTCTTAATCGTCTGGTATATTTCATTTTGGGATTACTCACTAAATTTATCTTTCTGCCAGTGAATTTTCCTGGAGAACTTGCTTTTATTACTATGCTAATGTTGTGCGGCCCCTTGTAAATGAAATGTGGGCAAATTGAATTTTCAGACTTTTCGAAATGAAAGGATTTTCGCAGTTCAAAGCCACGGAATTCCTGACTAGTTAACGTTTTAAGTGGACTCATTTGACGAGGTCTGTGTTTCGTCGGAGCCTAGCCCGCCTTTCTCTCGCAACTTTATCCTCATCTGGCTGGTAAACAACAGTTGCCACACATCTAAGGAGTGCCTGTTAAGTATTGCATCATTATCTTATTAAGGTCCACCAACTCGTGAGAGCAGCACCCGTAAATTTGGTTTCAAAATTCCGCCCAGCGGACGCGAAAACTGGAGACTTCCAAATCGTAATTTTCTGGAGCGCGACGCGTAATTTCGGGATAGATGTCTCCCTCTTCTGCCATAAAACTCTTCCGTGATGTAAAATCGCTCTTGCGAGCGTTTTAATTAAAGTCAGTGGACTCCGTCAGTGTACGGTAATCAGCGAGTCCAATTAAAAAGGGAGGGAGGGGAGCCTTTGCAGGTTAATTTACAGTTCCATCGAGCTATCAGTGCATTTCTTTCTTTTCCTTATCTTGCTTTCTCTTGTCTTAATGTCGAGATTCAAAAGGGGCAGTAATTAACCCCGCTATTCGTTTCTTCAAATTGCTGCTTGACGAGTTGAGGATAATATTTTTTTTCTCACGGCCCAATGTCTCCATTATGTAAATGAGGAGAGAGTAAGCCTTTTATAATGGCGAGGGAAGAGTTTACGAAAGAAATGGGCCAATCTCTAGTTTTGCGTTTTTCTTGATTATCACTGCCAGAATTCGTAAAAATTGGAGGGGGGGAGAGAGCTTGGAATCTCTCGCTCTATCATATTAATCCCCCCTTCTGGCCTTATATTAGTGTATAATGAATACAAGAAGTATTCTGTAATTTTAGTTCTGATTTGCTTAATTTCTGTTAAATGTTTAAGTTTTCATTTGGGCTAAAAATATTTGCTATGTTTGATTCCACAAGCTGAGATCTTTTATATGGTTTTAAGGCCCAGATCATGTCGAGTTCCTATCGCATTTTGAAATTGCGATACAAAAGAAATTTTTTTCTTTTCATCTTTGCTCTTAATTTTTGGGGAGCGTTTCTCTGAATAATGCTGAAATACCTGTCAAGTATTAAATCATTATAAATGATTAAAATATTAAATAAATAAAATTAAATAAAATATTAAATTTCATAGTTACATATGTGAAATATTACAATGAAGCATGATGCAACCAATTCATATTGATGTGCTTGTTTAAGTTACAGATCAGAAAGAATTCCAAATTTTTAAGTTATCTTGTGAGACTGTCACTGCTAGTTTTATCTAATATATAATGGCTTTGTACCATTTTGCTGCCAACTATCTTAAGATTACAACAGCAGCACCGCAGAATGAAGAGATGCAAACTTGTTGATCTTTAATTGGTACGAAAAATTCTCTGTCTATTAATACCTAGATTTTGATAAAAATAATGAGCAGCAGCTTAAATAGGAAATGTTCATTGTTCATGTTTGTTTACTGTTGAACAAGACGATAAAGAATAATCCTTGTTAACGTACGTGATTTCTAAAAGTTTGTTTATTCTTATATTTTAATTACTATTTGTAGAAAATAAAGAGCATTAAATCGTATTGCGCTCATCCTCAAGAAGCTCAACTTTGTTTAATGAGGCTTTGAGGAGGTAATAAGAGCAATTCTCCGAAGACATGTATTCGCAGAGAGCTCGCATCCTTTCAGTTCCTACATATTCTCCTAAATTCATGTTTCATAGCTTTGGCTTTGAGATGTATCCTTCAAATACTCATCCTTCCAAGAGATTCTCATTTGCCCCGAGCACTATTGCTCATCCTTGTCTGAGCGCACTAGATAATCTTTCTTAACAGACACGAAGATCTGCACTCGCCATGTAAGTCATTTAAAAGATTTGAATCTGGTGATACTATTAATTTTGTTCTTACTTATGAAGACAAAATAGAAGCTGTATCTCGATTCCGAATAGTTCGTCGGTCGAGTATCTACTATTAGTAGGATTCTGTTTACGAGCACTAGAAGGATGTGAACTTTTTTCATAGCAACTGCAACTTCGCATCTAGTATCATCTAGGCGAAGGTTACTGCATCATCTTTCATTAATACCTTCGGCAGAGAACATGCTTAGAATTTATTTGTATCTTCTGTAGAAGAGAAATATCATTTTCAAGTAAAATATAAACCTGGAAATTATGGCATGCTATTCCATCTCTTTTTATAAATTGCTGAAAGTAAATATTTTGGCTTTTTTAAAAGTTATTTTTCTTCAAGTCTTACTTTTTATAATAAGATTTTCACAAGTTCCCTCCCCCACAAGATTTTCAGGGGTGTTGTACCGAAAGTTGGTGATAAAACTAAGTTCGATGTTTTTTGGCTATTAAAATGGAATCTGAAAGTGCGGATTAAAATTCCCTCTCCTCCTCCTTATTTTAGAAGCTAGCGGGAAGACGCACTATCTGTTTTTCTTGGAACTAGATTAGAGCGAAGATTAAATGCGCAGTCCTTGTTTAAGAAAGTAATGAAGCTGCTTTTAAGGACTTCCTATGTAAGTTATGTATGCTTCCTATGTTCATGATATTTCCCCTTCCTCCTCCTTTCAAAATCTTAATGACTGAGTAAAAATTTTTTATCCATGAAATTTGCACACTGCATTTGTTCACTCAAGAATTCCTGTACTAATGCAACTGAAATCACAAAGCATTTGTTAAGTTTATTTTTGAACTGTCATGTTTATTTGTTCATTGTATTTAATAACGTTACTATGAGTCCTTTGTTCCCAGTCTACAGTATCTGTATATATGTTATATTTTGTAATTTTATGAGCAAATCAAAGATGCCACTCTGTACTGCATGTACCATTGTAACCAATGTAAAAATCATTAGCTATGCAAAACGTATGCTCAAAATACATAAACTCCCAAAGCGACACTCTTGTTGCTCCTGAGAGGTGTAGCTCTGGATAGGAGAGGAAGTGGGACATACACCTGTTTACCTTTGTTAGACATCGGGTGTCCCCGCCCTCCGTCACCATTCACTACCAGTCTGTAGTATAAATATGTTTTTAAACAGCGTTAAGTGTGAACATAACGGTAAGTGCATCTTCTAAAATTAAAATAATAAATTTACGTGAATATATTTTAGGTAAAGAATTAAGCTACTAATAATATGTCGATAAATTTAGTTGAGTATATTTTAGTTGAATAAATTCTTTACCTTAATCGAAATTTAGGTGAAGAATTGATTTTCTTCTAGTGCTATAGCAATGAATGTAGGTGAACACAGCGATGGACACTGATCTAGTGTTGGATATTTTGGATGTAATTGGCTCAATTCGTGTCTTTAGCTGATTAGGTTCGGAACATCCAGTACTGGATTATTGTCCATCACCGCTATAGTCATTTAAATTTGTTATAACATTAGAAGGAAATGAAATGGAAATGCAGTTACCATAATTTGGCTTTTGTGCGAAGTGAGCAACATACGCTTCAAGAGTAAATATTATTATGCAATTCCATACTTGTCTAATTAGATATCAGCTTATAGTCAATAATTACTTTCCTTGTGCTTCAAAGCTTCACATAGTCTGGGAGCTTATTTCAGACTCATTCAATGCTTTGCGTATTTTGCGCCTGTATTGCAACCTGCCCTGTAGCCAGATTCCTTTAATGCACTTTTAGAATTGCTCATTCGCGCCTGCCATTCGTGTTGGTACTCCTGCATCCCCTTGGTAATTGGTCGGAAGTCATTTATATCCATTTCCATCGCTTTAAGCATAGTAAATGATTCAGTCCGACGTCGTGGCGATTATTCATTCTTAGTATGGGTGCCGATCTTGTAAGAGACTAATCAATGCACTTTCATTTCCCGCGCTTCCTTGAAAATGAGAATTACTGCATTTCTCTCTGTCTCTCTCTGTTGTGAAACGTGCGTTTTGTGTTCAGTCTACCGGCTGCTCTTTAAGTGTCGAAATAAATTAAACGTTTAACTTTTCATGCACAATTTAACCATTTCCTTAGGTATTAAAACTTGACATAGGAAATAAGTGTTAATATTATTCCATAGCAAATAATTCCTCTTTTTTAAATATGTATGTTTTAAATATGTAAAGTAACTGTATAATGTGCCCATCTGTTAAAGATATTAAAATGGCTTTCGCATCCTATATTCTAGAAACTGTTTTAGACAAGTTAAAAGAATTGTTTCTACTTAAGAATAAATCGTAAACCTTTCGTTCGAATTATGTAAGCTATCGCAGGCACCACAAGACTAATTTAGAATTTTAAAGACTTGAATACAAAAACAGACTAACTCGCACTTACTGAAAATACTTCATTTTTATGCAACTTGAGTCTCGGTCTCTCTGCGGTCCACTTTTCTTTAGGCGGTCTCCTGGTTTTTATTTTTATTTATATATTTATTTATTTGGGAGTGTAATGCTTATGACCTTATGTTAAGAGAGAGAGGGGAGAAAACTTCTGAGTGTAAAGATTAATTATCTTTCCATATCGATGTACTTAATAGAAAAATAACATTAGAAATGAAAGAAATTACCCGAAAGCAGTCATTTATGTAGCAAGTTGAACAATATTGTTAATAATGATATAAGTCATATAATATACCAAGAAAATGGAAGAAACTTCCTACAGCTAATTAGTACGAGAATTATAAAAAAAGGGAGAACTATATGGGGTATCCGGAAACATGTGTAATATACAATGTAGGAAAATTTGCAACTGAGGTGTATAAAACCATGGATAAGGATGGCCTAAGAAATTTTACAACCTAAATTAGACATTGTTAAGGCAGGGGTAGTCCATGTGACAGTCGGGTACTTCAGTCTTTGTTATACACGTCAGGAATTTAAAAACGCTAAGAAAATGATTTAGTAGGCACGCTGCAGTGCAGAATTTAGCTGGCTTCCATTCCGTTGAATGCCCATAATTAAAGGCGCTTTCGGCGAAATTTGATTGAAGTCCCCTTTCATGATTCTCATTGTAGACGAAGGGCAGCTTCGTCTACAAAGCTCCTCCAACTCAAGATCTTTTATGGTTTGACTTGAAACCTTATTGGGCTTTGAAGATTTATTTGCCTGTTTTTGTGAAAGTCACGATACACATCTTTATGTCAGAAATGTTAGCAGTGCTTGAAAATCTTACTGATTTACCGTATGTCTGTACTTAAAGGAATGAGTTTTACTTGTTAATTTAAATGTATTTTAAGCACTAATGAAAAACTAATTGGTAGATTTTATGGGAAGTATTTTCTATTAGCGGGGCCGCATGAAACTTATGTAGTTAAATTCTTCCCCATCGTAACTTTTTATTGTAAGAACACTTTTATATCAGTGTCGTTAAATTTGAGGTTTTAACCCTATCTTACACCTACTGTTTTATTTCGCCACTTCTCTCTGCCCCGATATTTTCTGCATCTATTGTTATGCTATATGAATAGGGAAAAAATTACATAAAAATGCGTAAAACTTGTAATTTTTTGGTTCTGTTTTAGTTTTATACCTTTTTCTGAATTTTATTTCATATGTAGGAATCGAGTGCAGAATACGTAAAAAGCGTTTTATTTGTTTTTTTTTCCCTTCCTGCGCTTCTTAAAAGAGCTGTAAGAACATTGGTAAAAATATTTTGTGGGAGGGAGAGGGGGTTTTAGTTTCCCTTCCTGCTAGCCAACTCCCCGAAATTTTCTTTCCATGCCATTTCCCTCTGAGGACCGTTTTATTTCCTCGAAAAAAGGAGAAAAAATAAAAATTCTTCAGATTTCGTCTAGCGTCCAATCGTAAAAATCTTCGCAGGGTGCTGTGTAGAATAAATATCCTGTATTTTTATTCGAATGTGTCCTGTTTCTAAAGGTTCTTCATAGGCAACGTCGATATTAAGGCATAAGCAGTGTATATGCGCTGGTTTTCGTATGTTTTTTTGCTATTGCAGCATATTTCGTTGGGCTCTGCAAGAAAACACTGCCGAGCTGTTTGGTTACTGGCTTACGTGTTATGGTTACAAATACAGTTAGTTTTCGAAAATTTGTATAAATAAATAGGCATGATTTGTTTTTTAGTGCATCTCTCTCACTGCTGCCACCCCCATCAAATATATCTCCATTTTTTTAAATTATTTTTGAAAAATTAAACGTTTTCTCGCTTAGATTATTTGGAGTGGGAATTTTTTTTTCCTCGAGGGATTTGTCCTTTAATGCTTGGCTTTCCTTAAAGTCTGTCCTGAATTAAAGTGATAATAATGTGCATCTAGCGTAAAATTTTATTAAAGCTATAGACTGGTATAATGTTATAACAGCCTCTGAAATTAGAACCTTCTACATGTTTAGAGAGAAGTATTTCTGAAGTAAATGTAACTCAGTTTGATTATTAAAATAACCATAAACAATAGCGAATTGTTTAAGCAAAGAAATAGAAAATTGCTCTTGAACTTAATGTTCTTTTTCACACTTGGGTTCAAAAATCAAAAATAGCTAGGCTTTATTTATCGATTCTTTAAAGTATTTATTGCTGGTTGTTGTCTGAAAATTATTGAAAGTTGGAAAAATTGTCTGAAAATTATTGAAAGTTGTCTGAAAATTATTGAAAGTTGTCTGAAATTATTATGTGGAAGTAACACTTAGTTGTATACCAAATATTTTATTTAAACTCGGAGAAGCCGAAGATCACGTTTTAAACGAATCTTGTTCTTGAATCTTGAATATCTAGTTTCTCTTCCTCTCAATTTCATCGTGCTGTTCTTTAAATAAACAAACAAGACTACTTGCTGTGCTCGACTATCAGCAAACATTTGGGCAAATATCATGTCGAGTTCTCAAACAAGTGCATTCAGAAACCTGATGTCTCATTCAAACTATGGTGCTTTTCACGCCAGTGAGGTTTCTTACCCTCTGGGTCTTTCATCATATGGGTATCAGAAATTCTCATTTCAACAAATAGTGAATTATTTCTTTAAAAGTACAATCGATTATTCTTTAATATTTTACACGAAGCAGCAGTTCCTTGATTTTGAGGGAGGGAGTCGGCTTATGTTTACTCTGGATAAAATAAGAAAACTCTATTTCTCAGCACCTTCTCCAGGAGAACATAAGAAACACATAATTTAGGCCAAATTAGCGTGAGGTTTACTTGAGTGGGATTATTACAATTTAGATAGAGGACAAATGGAAAAAAAGGCGTAGGTTATCAAAGGAAAAGCCAGTAGAGAGATTTGGAGAGACTAAAAAAACTTTTAAAGTAGCAGCGCATTTAATAGTCAATGCATTTCAAAGAACAATGCGAGAAACACAAGCTTTGTTCTGTAACTGAAAGCTTTTACTCCTGTATTAACATTTATTTTTTAAATTTTCAAAACTTTTATACATTTCTTGTCTTTTACCAAATTTTCAATTTGGCTGCATAGTTTCGTTCCACATGATTCGTATGAATACTGGTGAGCATGGTTGCAGTGCAACTATAATATTAATTATTTTTAGCATTTAGGTCCACCAGTGGCCGAGTGTTTAAGACCGCTGAACACCGATAGTTCGACCTGCCTTGGGTTCAAACCCAGGCCAACGAACTGTCTGCATGGTTTTTTGCATAATTTTCCCCATTTGAACGTGAATGCGAGCCAGTTTCCCTTAGAAAGTCCTCGACGAATGCATCCCTTCTGTAGCCCTGTTGGCTTTACCATATTCAAATAACCTAACCTACCCTTAGTTCTTAAAAAAGTATTACATTTTATACATGAGAAGCAATAAAGTTTCTCCAAAACAGTGGTGCGTTGTCATGGTTTTTGAGTATGAACGTCTCACTCCTCCTTTTTGCGTTTGTTATCAGTGTCCTTTAGTTGTCCAGATCTCGCGTCCAATTACGTCGTAAAGTAATAACGGCAGTCGTAAAATAACATGTTGCTTCATATGTACTGAATACTTTCTTTTCGATTTGGATAGTTTGTTTGCTTCCTGTACATTCTAACTAAAAATAAAAAACTGATTGATTAATTAGTTAATTAAAAGTAATTGATGTGTAAATAAACTGTGTTTTTTTAATGTGAACTATTTTCCGCCAGTCTGTTTGGAAATTTTGATTAACGTAGTTTGTTCTCTTTAAGTATTAGTTAAAAAGGGAATTTATTTGAGTGAATGTTTATTTAGAAACAAACTATGTTTTTTTCAATATGAAGTTTTTTTACATCAACTATTTTTCGTTCAAAGTACTAGCGATATCCTATACTATGAAAGAAAATATTCTAAGAAATAGGAATACGAATCTATTTCAGTATTTCGTAGAAATGTGGAATAATCCATATACGAGAAAGACTGCTGAAAACTAAATACTTTCTTTTCTTGCAGATCTATAGCAAAATATTGACGTATCCGTTTAGATATATATCAGCGTTTTTATTACATGTCTTGTAAATGTATTTCGATGCCGAACATTGTGCGCTTAAATGCTGTTGATTTCTGAGGTATCATATTATCATTCTTTCGGAAAAAATCTTTTTCCCTAGGTCCCTACTGCGATGGAAGTTTATAATACACTGGTTGTACATTTTTCTTGTGTCGTTTGCCTCGAGGAATAAGGAAAAAAAATGACTGTTTCGATTATATTTCGAATTTCCAACTCGTTTCACTCCTCGTCATGAAATGTAATATCTCCTCCAAAGAGGCGATAGCAATTTCAGGGAGCGCTGAGTACATTGAAGTGACGGGTTCGAAGTCGAGAATTTTAAGATGTTTGATTCTTACTTAACGAAAAGTTCATTGAAAGAGCATGACATCAAAGTGCAATATTTATTTCCTGCGAGAAATAAGACTTCCTGAATATTTAGATTCAATGTTTGCTGCAAAGATATTAAATTCGATGATCTGCAGCTGAAATCTCGAAAGCTAATACATTTGCTACAGCTCTAAATTTTGGCTGCAGAATCATTGTAACTTGACTCTAATGAGTACTGGCTAAGTTTATGTAACACATTTTCTAGTATATTTGAAGAACAGTTATCGGGCGAGACTTATAACTGGCCTCTATCGATTATTCTAGAATTTGCTGTCTTAACGTTAGAATGATGTATAGTTGATATGTGATATGTTATTTTGAAGTTAATATCAGTTTCTACTGTGGTGAATAATTCTCAACATAGCGAATTAACATTTTTAAGACTGTGCAAAGATACCTAATGTATACGAATAGCTGTGGATAATTATGTTCCATTAATTACAACTGAAACATGCCCCTCTGGGGCCTGGTTGGTAAAACCACTGAACTCTGACAGTTCGTCTCTAAGCATTGGAATGGTCAGGCTGCGTTATGTTTTCATCATTTCTCAACTGTTTAATGTGAATAAATGCAATAGAATTTTCTTTAAAAAACTTACCTTAAAGGCATCCTTTCTAAGGAAGATATCTTTCCTTTAGTAGCACTGTAAAGTTTTTATTTTAATTAACACGTTAGTTCTTATGTTAAATCCTTCCTGCACTTTTACTGTTTCGTCTGTTTCACCAGAAATACAAATTTAGCCAGCATAAATAGCGAGCAAGAATCTAAGTTTAGAGAGAGAGCTTTGGCAACTTATGCCTGGTGCGTTGTAGTACTGATTCAACCTGCTGGAGTGCTGTGCTGCTTGTTGGTTAGTAGCTTCCATTTACTATACGTGAGAAGACTCGTTACCACAGAAGCTTATTTCTTAGCTTTTAATATTTGATTTCTAATTAATTTAATGACTTTTGTACCCTCAGACGCAAGCAACGGGAGTTTTTGTAAATCTCCTTAGTTGTAGCTTTAATCTGAAGTATTGATAAATATTTAGTTACTTTTATCCGATTGTTGTTATCAGTTCGTATTATAGGATTCTAGGTTCAGAATGAGCGAAAATTCGTCTGGCAGTCTACGAAAAATATCTTTAATATATACCTACAGTTTATAGTAAAATTACTCAGTGTTTAGAGTAAGTGAAATTGGAGCATAAGGAGTCTAACCTAATTAGTAGTTAAACATCCTATAGTAATACCATCGAATAATTTAAGTAGTGTTGGATCATATTGGATGAATGTGTTAAACCCAGTTTTGGTAAATAAATCATATTTCTCTATTAATAAACATACAAACTTATGTATGCCCAAGTGTCATACTTCAAATGTCAATATACGTAATAATTACTGCTATATTGAACGAATTCTTAAAAATGCAAATATTTATTTGATGATGCCCCCCCTCTGAAATTATATATACTAGTATCTAATGAAATAAACTTTCTATCATATATTAACTCATAAAATATGACGCATGTTTCATCACCTTCTGTATTTGATCTGCGATGAATAAATGAGCGAGTCGTTTCGTTTTTGGTGAAAGAAATGGTGAAAAAGTCCCCTTAAAGTCAGATTGTGGTAAACTATAATTCTCATCTACTCGCGGATGGGAGGAGTTTAAATGTTTCTGCTGAAACATTATCATTGAAGATGCAGCAGAAAAATTACAACTTTTTATATTAGGTCATTAATTGTTGGATTTTACCAAAATATCGCTTGCTATTTAATTGGTATTTGGTATACCATTTATAATTTCATTAAAGTGTTATTAAGCAACGCAGATGCTAATTCGTGAGAATATTCAAAAGCTTGTCGGGCCTGTCGAGCGCGTTTTCTGTCCTATTAAATTCAAGATTTCGAAACTTTCTTAATTGGTAACACGATATTTCCGCTGTGAATAATTTTAATGCCGCCGCGAACAGCAGCAGTGAAGCAAAATTTTCTTGAATTTAATGATAAGCTTTCGCATGTAATTCCGAGTTATATTTTAATTGAGATATTTCTGAATAACTTGTTAGTAACTCGTTTATTTCGAACCATTACAAAAACAAAATGCATTTGTATTGATCGCTTTTCTTAAGGAAAGTTGCAATAAAAGGAAATTGTCGTTATGCTAAAGTTCCAGTTTAGGTTTTTGCTTGTAAGCATTAATTCAAGAAATAAACTCAAGATTAATGCTACGTTTAAATTATCGAATAACAACATGTAACGATGTACCTGAATAAATGTAATTGCGGTTTTATAGGGTCGTACAGAGATAATCCTAGAATCGAAAATGGCTATGCTAGAAAGCAGATATGGGGTTAACATTGCACCTGAAATTTTTGCCGCAATAAACCTAAGTGGAAATACCGTTGTTAAAAATATGCTTCTCCATTTAAACTCATAATATACTGCCGGGGTTTAACACGACAGGCTTTATAAATGCCATAATTCTTACAAGTTGTTTGTAATATAAGTGGCTAGGTCTTTTTCAAGTCTTTCCTGAAAATGAAACTGTATGAAACTTTTGACTGCGTTTATAGCGATATCAACTTGGATTTAACAGCCGTTACTGGTACCGTTCTAAAGATTTTGTTATTCGTGTGCTAGTAAACCTCTCTGTTCCGAGACTGAACGCAGCACGCCTTGGGATAGGTCTTCTGTCTATAAGAGTTTTCTTTCAGCTCTTTAAAATGTATTATGTATACATACAGTATATCTTCGAAAAAGGTTTATGTAAAGTGGCAGACATTTTAATTTTTGAAACGTCTGTACCGTATTTCTTCGTGCATTACCCTTCCCCCCTTTTTTTTACTAACTTGAAAAATCGAGAGGGGAAAATAGTAATATGACTTATTATCGAAAGGGGAAAATAATGCGACTTATTATCGAGAGGGGAAATTAATGCGACTTATTTAATTTCCAAAGAACGCAGTTGCGATATAAAAGCAGAACAAATGAAAAGTAGCCATAGATAAAGTACTGTAACTGTCACCATATTATCACTTTAGCAGAAACCTACATTCCAATAAGAATACATGGTAATATTAGCATTACAATATCTATCAAGATAGCTTCATTTCTATTTCCCTCTAACTTGAATCTCGCCCATTCTTACTGTTGTCTCTGTTATTCCATAGGCCTCAAATCATCCATAAATAATTAGAAAAGGTGAATGAGTAGCTGACTCGACGAAATCGGTTCTTTATTTAGGCTGGCATAAATTTCAGCATTTGGAAGAGAAAGTTACGGCGTGACCTTCGCAGGTAGTTTGCGAGGGTTCGTCTTTTTTTAGTAGGACGAAAACAATCGTTACGTTGACGAATCCATTTTAAAATTTAGGGGAGCTTGTTCTGTGAATGCACTAAGGAGGGGGGGAAATTATACGAATATTTGTAAAAGTTTTACAACCTAGTGCTAAAAATTGGGGGGGGGGAGGAATACGTGAGGAAATGCGGTGTATTTATCAGAAAAGATAGTCATCCTTCTTTATTGTATCAAGAGGAATTTAAACAAATTTCATTTCTAACCGCTTATAAACTGAGCACATTTTAAAATTTTGAATTGCTTTGATCCACCAATAGTAGAGTGGGCTCGATTCCATGTTGAATGGATTGCCTAAGCCTTTTATCACTTTCTTTAAGTGGGACATATATATGAGGTGCTAGTTTTTTTGGAAAGCCATGTGCTAAAGTACTTTTTTTTAGGCAGACAGCCGTCGCTTGATCGACCGCAATTTGGTGACCAACCAGAATTGTTGTAATCCAGAGTAGTTTTGTACCTCACTGTGCATGTGACAATAAGTGGTTTTGTAAATTCTGATCTTTGACGCTTTTAAATATAAGTTTAACGCATTGCTATAAAGATATGAAATAAAATAACTTGGAAGAAAAAGATATTCTTAATTTTTTTTTTAATTTTAAGATGTTATTTATGAAACTATTAAATCGCTTTTACGAGAAAATTAGCTAAGTATTTTACCTTGAGTTAATGCCTGGGTATCTTGATTATTCAACGGCTGTTTACTTTCGGATGACTTGTCAAAAACAACTACTTTCAAATGATGGCATTTTTAGCATTCCAGTAAGTAGGCTGTACAGAAATTGTAAACATGATTTTTTATGG
This sequence comes from Stegodyphus mimosarum, assembly GCA_000611955.2. Lineage (NCBI taxonomy): Eukaryota > Metazoa > Arthropoda > Arachnida > Araneae > Eresidae > Stegodyphus > Stegodyphus mimosarum. The sequence goes on from KK120795.1 coordinate 295,355, forward strand.
TTATTTGATAATGAAGATCGCAGTTTGTGTAAATGTAGTTTTTCAAGCTTCGATCAGATATAACATACCTGCGGCTCAATTTCTTTTAGAATGTGCTCCTAAGAAGATTATACGTTTTTGGATTGCTATAAAGCATCTAAATCAGCAGTTCTCAACCTTTTGACCAACGCGAACCCTCTAAACAAAATTTGAAAAACTTTAGTACCACCACTACAGTTTACAATGATTATTTATCAATTTCTCAATAGAAATATGAAAATAAAATATATTTTGCCATTTGCACAACCTGTTGGCTATTTGTACTAAATACGCACACATAAAAGAATATTAGATTAAAAAATTCGTCACCATTTTAATTATCATAATTTAAGTTATAATAAAATTCTAAAATTTATTGTGAAATTTGGGCCTGTTTAAAAGAGATGAGTTTCTTTATGTGTGGTCATATTTCACTTAGCTGTGACCGTAAATTAGGATCCATTTTTAATTTTGTTCTGTATTTTTTTTTCAAATATAACATTAAAAAAAATACTTGTTCACACACATAGGTTATGCAAAAAGGGAATAAAAATTTAATAGCTTTATTTGAAATACCTTTAAATTCTTTTTTTCAGTTCAGCTTAAAGTTAGCAACTGTGTTATTTTTGAAATCTTCAGTTAGAGTTCAGTCGTAGGAGGAAAATTTCTATCAATTGCTCTTTTTTTCCATGAGATTCTTGAATTTAATAGTTAAAAATGCTTTGTTTCTTTGCGTACCACCTATTTTTCTCTTGCGTACCACTGGTTGAGAATCGCTGATCTAAACTAAACTCAAATTTCCAGTCTTAGCTTGCATATAGTTCCAAACTACAAAAAGGTTCATAAATTTAAGCTATGACCAAATAAAAGGAGGGGGAGATTTTAATTAAGAATTAAGGACCTCATACAACGTTTTTAAAACTGCACAGCTGAAAAAAAGTTATTGAAAAGATGTATCAATAAACTTAAAATTGCTAGTAAATTAAAACTTCGCAATAAAATAAAACTGCAGTTTCAAAGCATGAAAAATAAACCTTCTTGTTTCGTGTGCAATAAATCTGTATGGCAATGAATGTTTTTTGGTAAAAATTGTGCAGAAATTTGATACGGTTAGAAACCTGGGATCTAACCATATTTTCGTTTTTATTACCTAATATCATTTCCGGC